>JASDQU011400659.1:20376-42076 GCA_032191745.1 Picea mariana | reverse complement strand
ATTACTCTATCTTGGGGTTATTTGACCAAGATTAGGCAGTTTGGTCAAATTTATTCACTAGCTAACCTAATTTGCTTGGCTAAGATTAAACAGTTTAGCCAAGCTTATTCACTAATCCTATCAACATCAATTTAAAAGGACTTGGCCATGTTTAAACTGTATGAACCAAGTCATTATTATTGCATGGGGCTCTATTCAATTTCTTTTATGCCTTCTTTTATTCTTTTTCTTTCTTTTCTTTTTATTTTTTCTCAAATTATTTGGCAACCAAAGCAATAAAAGGATAAAATTTCAGTCACCCATTGATCCTATAAATTATAGGGTTACAATAGTTTCCATAAATAATTTTGGCCCAAAAAAACATCACAAACTTTGAGAGGAGAAACATCACACAATACCTCGTCTTTGAAGGGCTTGATGTCATACAACAATCGACACTGTTGGCTGACGCAGAGATCACTTCCTTGGCGGAGCCTGTTGGCATAGGGACAGACCCAGGGTTCAACGCTACAACAATGCACCAACAAAACCCTAAATAACGACCCTTTCGGCAACACCCACGAAGCAGATGAAGTCTCACCTGAGGTAGAGGTAGGGGTGGTTGTAGGACTCAGATGTCTGCAACCTTAGATGGGACACAGATCTATGATTCTAACACTTAACAGAGCACTTAGCAGTTAACATTCATTAATATCCAGTTCTTATTTACAATGCAGTTAAACCCTAAACTGTAGAACATCACAACATTCATTTAGATCTAAGGTATTTAAGAACTAAGCATACTTACATCAGTCAGATCTAACATCTATCCACATCATTAAGCACAAAGTATCAACATATCTATCTATCATTCATCTATATTAAAGGACTAAGCAAGTAAACACATAAACACATCAATACATCGCACAAAGCATAGCAACACAGCATGTACGTATTTCACCCCCACCTTGGGGCTACGTCCACCAATTCTTCTCCTCTTTATTATCTTCATTCAAGCTTCTTATAGGCACACAGCATCAAAATCCTACTTTGGAGAAGATAGGATATCTGTGCGCACTCCACCAGATCCTCCTTCTTCGGGCTAGGGTACAACACCAAGCCTCACACAGTATGCACTGAGCATTTACAACTCTTGATCACATAGATCAAACACTAGCACTTAGCACCACTTACAATTGACTTGTCTTTCGTACCTAGAACATTGGCACTTCTTACATCGCCTAGCTACTTATTTATACATTACAAAAAGGGCCTATACATGGGTAAAACCCATGGGTTGACATTCCCATATATGTTACATAATCCCAAAACCCAAAAATCCATATAAAGGGGCTGAGATCCCGCGATATCTGCTTCATCTTGCACTCCTCCTTCGACATCCTGTCAAAGTCCCAAAAGTAGGTCAACCATGACCAAGAATCCTCAAAACTTGGTCAAGGGCCAACAGGCCCCCAACACTCACCTGTGACTCGTCCCGAGTCACTCTAATCTAATTAGTTCTACTTCAAAAGCCTCGAGCTTGGATCGAGATGCTTCGACTTGTTGTTGTGCCACGACCTCCTATTCAGTGAACTCCTAGATGACTGCTTCGTTGACAGGTCCCTCTAGGTGTTGTTCAGCTGCAATGATGACCTCCTCCAGTTCTTCTCCTCGACCTTCGATCTCTGCGAACAATTGGCAAGCCTCATCCTGTACAAGTTGGAGTCTCTGAGTCACTTCCATGACTCTACTCTGGATAGTGTGGACCTGCTTCTGGGAAGTGTGTTGCTCCTGATATTTCTTCATTCTTTCCATAGCTGATAGGGGCTTCAACTGTGTCTGTATTGTCTCTTCTTGTTGCTTAGCTTCCTGGAGTTGTGACTCCAATGCCTTCAATTCTGGGTTATTAGTGAGTTTCTCATATGTTTGGGCACTACGATCACTTAGTTGCTTACATTCCATGGCAAGGGCCTTTATTATCTCAACTGCGCTCCAGGTAGTTGCTTCTCTTTGGTCCCTTACATCCTGCGATGTGTCAGGCACTGTGTAATTGTTGTAATTGTTGGATAGATTTCGTGAGCTACTCTACTTGATTCGTAACTTATTCTTCTGCTTGTGGCTCTAAGCCTATCACAAAGTGAAGTTCTTTGTTGATTGCTTCTTTCACTTCAAGTTGCTTCGCGAGCAACTGTTCTTTTCCTTGTTGCATTTGTGCTTTCTCTTCGTAAAACTTTGCCCAAAGAGAAACCTTCTCCTTCTCTGCAAATTGACATTGTTCTATGAGTACTCCTTGCACTTTCTTCAAGGCCTGGGTGGCTTGTTCTATTACTTCGTGTGCACGTTGAAGGCAAGCTTCGGTTGCATCTACTAGTCGGCGGAGTTGGGTTGGCTCATCTCCCAACTCTAGTTCTCCCGATGGTAGGGGTGTAGTGGAGACTGTGTGACTGGAATGAAGGGCCTGTTGTACCCCTCGGATTTTGACCTCAATTCTATCATACATTTCCTCCTGCTTGGCTACTTATTTCTCCACAATTTCCAGTGAAGCATCGTTTAGAGATGCTATGATGAAGTCAAAATAATCGGTGGTGGGTACAGTCTACATCTTGGTCACGGTGGCTCTCAATTTCTTTCGAGAAGAAGGTTTCGGGGGATAAACCTTCCTCTTATTCAAGGGGTCAACCTCATCTCTGGGTAGTGTTACTTCACCTTTCTTCTTTTCAACTTCTACTTCGTCATCACCCCCTCGGTCAGGTGATGCAGAAGCAGTCTTCCCTGAGGTGCTGCTTAAGTCTTGGACCTCTTCAATCTTCTTCCTTCTGTTGGTTCTGGGTGTGTTATGTTCTTTGTGAGTGGCCTCTAGGCTATCCAGTTCAATGTCAGACATCTTTGTAGGGTCAGTGGGGATAAGGAGGTCTACAGACTAGTCCTTAGTGATCTCTTCCAAGTCCTCTTTCGTGAGTTTATAGTACAACTGGAATTGTTGCTTATGTTCATCGGCTCGCAATGTAATGTAGATGAAATGTCGATCTGCGTTGAACTTCATCAAGGGTCCGAATATCTGTAAGGTGTTTGAAGTCATGTGAGGCTCATCTTATATGGATCTCTTCAACTGAAGGTAATATGTATGAAAAACAACATTCAACTTCCACTGTTTGTTCATATCACTCGAATACCAGAGTATGGTGAACTTCATAGCAAGTGGCTCGAATGACTCGATGTCCGAGAAGGTTGCACCTTCTGGAATTTCCCAGGCAACAAATGTGACGAGGATCAGGAGCCAACTGAAATGAAACTCACATCCCTCATCCTGTGCTTCACAACAATCTAGTTCAAGCTGATTGACTAGGTACTTCACCCAGTTCATCTGTAAGCCTTCTACACACTTCCCTGTGAGATCAATGACAAAGCCCATGACCTGTGTGGGTCAATTCTTCCTTACTAGTTTTCCAGCTATTAACTGACATGCTAAGTGCACTGCGCCATTCTGGATGGAGGCTACCTTGTATCCTCGCATCCCCTTATCAACATCGTCGTATCTATCCTTGATCTTCTGTGCTAGTGCGCGATCTGTGGATTTTCCCGGATAGAACTCATGCGGGTCATGTCCTTTCATACTCAAGCCTATGATCCTATGGATCATCTTCGAATCAAATGCAATATGGTGGTCTAGCCATAAGTAGCCTCCATGGTAACATGACAGTAGCAGCTTGACACAGGCGTTGACTTCCTGGTGCCTTCTAAAGTGTGGGATTTTCATTACATTTAACAGGGTGGACTGCACGAGGTTCATCATCCATGACTGGGGGATTCTCTTTGAGTTCTTCCCCTTATTCCTGGTCAAGTATTTGTAATGTGCGAGCATGTTATGGTTCTTGCGATCTTTGAGGTTGAAGTCGTTGAACTTCAACGCTACAATCTTGTCCTGCTGTGATCGAACTACACATATCCCCTTCGGGAGGTACGCAGTAACCATGGTGTACTCAAAATCTCCTGGCACACTATCACGACTCACCACGTCGGCCAGAGGTAGGATGTAGTCATGTATTATGGTCGGGATCAGCTTCGCATTCTCTAAGTCATCTATGTGTTTGGTTCTCTTTTCCGCTGATAGTGTGATGGTCCAGCTCCATGAGCAGTCGACGGGGAGGCTTACACTCCTCACGTTGATGATGCTTGTACACCCACAGACATTACTCTCTCAGACATGACTCTCTCAGTCATGAGGTTGATGAGTACTTCCTTCACAGACTCTTAGACTACGCTAAGTTCTTAGTACATACACGCTCGTGGTTGAATATCTCAGGTTTAGAAGAGTAACTAGTCAATGCAACGGGATGGACGACAATAGCGCGATGATCACTGTGCGAAATCAACTATTCTACGAGATCATATAATCACGGTTCGAAAAAGTGTTCTTGGTGCATGGCACAATGGGTTAAATAGATAACATGGAAATGGATCTCTCCAACGGGTTAGAAGCCTTCATTAACTCAGTTCTGTTCATTACGACGTGGTCCCAATGGTCTGGTGGTGAGCTTTCTGACCATAAATTCCTTTCTACCCATTCGATGCATTGGTATAATGGTTATACTATTCCCAACGGCTATATTACTTCGCCATGGCGAAGTGCCATGTGATGTTGTTCTGATATCTTGATGAAGTTCCAATTTTGCAAATTTTCCTGCTGCGAAGTTCCCTCTGGAACCTTCTGTAACTTTTCGATCTTAGCTCTCTTCTTACTTAGCTTTATAGCCTTTTTCCTAGTGATTTTCATCTCAGTATTCCTTTTTCCATTCTGATTCTTATCTCCTTTTGGCATAGTAACTTTGCGTTGTTGAGATTCTTTCCTAAGATTTAAGGGTAATACTTCTTCTTTATCTAGGGTAGGTGCTTCAGTCTTCTATGGGTCTTCTAGTGTTCTTCCCACTTAGACATCCAAGTCTCTGGTTTTAAATAGCTTCACTCAGTTCTCATGTTCTTCAATCAAGTGTGCGATCCTCCTAGTCACAAAATCTTTTAATTCTTGCTTCTTTTGTTCTAAGATTTCTTCTTCCTTCCTTCTAGTCTGATCTCTTTCAATCCAAGGTTTTCCTAGTAATATAGAAAATGGAGCATTGTTCTCAATAAATTTAACATCTTCAAATTCTTCCTATGTCGAAGTTCTATTGGCATTCATAGATATTTGGGTGAGCTTTCCACATAAGTTTATCATCTTTCCTCTGAATAATCCTATTCCTCCCAATGAAGGAATCATAGCAGGCTTCCCTAAAGTTTCCCAAGTTCATTCTGTCATAATATTCACCTATATTTCCTCATCCAGAAAATAGTCAATGTCGAAGTCTCCTACTCTTGCTTCTATGCATTCTTTTTCTTTGAAGATCTCTGATAAGATAACATGTCGGTGGTCATTCAAGGTTTCTTTCATCTGAAGCAATACTTTCTCTGATTCTTTCTGGGGTTCTGTCTTGGTTTCAAATGCATGACCTTTCTCATGGTATTCTTGTCTCATATTCATCCTTTCAACCTTAGCAATCATTCTAGGGAAATCTAATACTTCATGGTCCATAGCATTGCAACAGAGGAAACTAGGTCTTCCTCCAGGGCATTCCTTATCAAGATGTCCTCGTTTTCTACAATTGTAACAAAGAGTTAATCCTCTCTTTCTTTTAAATTATCCCCATCATTTCTTGTATTGTGCGCTAGGATCATAGTAGCTAATCTGCAACAAATTCTTTCTAGGGTCCTACATCCATTTGTTAGTCTAAACATTCTCTCTATGCATAGGTATAACATATCTTTCACTATTCTTATCAGATCTACTTATATCAAATCTTCTTTCATCTATCAATGCTCTAGTTTTCAAGCTAGGACATAATTTATCAACCATACCTAGATCCATACTATAGAAACAAAAATTTCCACTTATCTTACTTCTACAGAGCACAAAGCTTTCAGATCTAAAAATTCTCACTATTCTTACCTTTATCAGAGCATAGAGCTTGTAGATATTACCTCTTTTATGACCTCTTTTCTTCAGATATGACCCTTCTTCTTGGCACAGAGCTTCATAGATCAAGTAGAATGTTGTTTACTAGGGAAAACAGAATTACGCATAGAGCTTTCATAGTTTCAGGTCGGATCTTTGCACAAAGCTTCTTCTTCCTCAATTCCCAGCAATCACAGTTTCAGGTCAGATCTCTACACAAAGCTTCTTCTTCCTCAGTTCCCAGCAATCACAGTTTTAGGTCCCGAAAATGGAACCATTTGTTGGCATAGGGTTAGACCCAGGGTTCAACGCTACAGTAGTGCTCCAGAAAAACCCTAACTACCGGCCCTTTAGGCAAAACCCGCGAAGCAAATGAAGTCTCACCTGAGGTAGAGGTAGGGGTGGTTGTAGGACTCAAATGTCTGCAACCTTAGCTAGGACATAGATCTGTGATTCTAACACTTAACAGAGCACTTAGCAGTTAACATTCCTCAATATCCAGTTCTTATTTACAGTGCAGTTAAACCCTAAACTGTAGAACATCACAACATTCATTCAGATCTAAGGTATTTAAGCACTAAGCATACTTACATCAGTCAGATCTAACATCCATCCACATCATTACACACAAATTATCAACATATCTATCTATCATTCATCTATATTAAATCACTAAGCAAGTAAACACATAAACACATCAATACATCGCACAAAGCATAGCAGCACAACATGTACGTGGTTCACCCCCACCTTGGGGATACGTCCACCAATTCTTCTCCTCTTTATTATCTTCGGTCAAGCTTCTTACAGGCACACAGCATCAAAATCCTACTCCGTAGAAGACAAGAGATCTACGTGCACTCCACCAGATCCTCCTTCTTAAGGCTAGGGTACAACACCAAGCCTCACACAGTATGCACAAAAAATTTACAACTCTTGATCACATAGATCAAACACTATCACTTAGCACCACTTACAACTGACTTGTATTTCATACTTAGCACATTGGCACTTCTTACATCGCCTAGCTACTTATTTATACATTACAAAAAGGGCCTATACATGGGTAAAACCCATGGGCCGACATTCCCATACCCGTTACATAAGCCCAAAACCCAAAAATCCCTAAACAGGGGTTGATATCCCACGATCTCCACTTCATCTTGCACTCCTCCTTCGACAACCTGTCGAAGTCCCAAAAGTAGGTCAACCATGACCAAGAATCCTCAAAACTTGGTCATGGACCAATAGAGCCATCCAATGGTGTAGGGTTGTGGGTGTAGCATTGTCGAAAGGGCCAGTCGCTTGACAAACTCTACTGAGATGAGTTTCTTCTGGCTACCACTATCAATGATGAAGTGTAGTGGGGTGCCTTTTACCCACATCTGTGAATGGAAGAGGCACTCTCCTTCTTTTGGCTCATCTAGTTCATCAGGTTAGAGCTTGGTGGTAGCAACGGTGGCACTGGGTTCCACATCAATGATCCGTCTTCCCCTTTTTGGTTCTGACTTAGAGTCAAAACCCACATCTTATTCAGAGGCTTTCACTTCGGCCACCAGCAAATTCTTTGAGTGGAAGTCAACAGTGTTATGCCAAGGGCTCTTATGGAAGTCACACCACTTCCTGGTATCTTTCTTTGTCTTTTCGGTGTCCTTCTTTGCTTGCGGATTCGAATGGTTTTCCTAATATTTTCCATCTTTGCTCTGTCCTTTTTTTATGGGTTGGGACCACCCTTTCCTGGCTTTTGTTGTGAGGGGTTCCTGGGCCCAAATTGCAGCATCTTTTGTTTGATCTTCTACTCAATTTTGATGGCATATAGGTAGGTTGCGCCCAAGGACAAGATGTCTAGAAATTCCATTTATGTCTGGATGTATCTATGTAGATCACCATGATACTTGAGCACTGGATGTCACTCTGAATATTTGATACCCAGTTTGGTGCACAAGGTATGGAAGATATTTGTGAACTCTGGCAGTGCTTGGGCTCTTTCTTGTCGTAATGTGGTCCATTTGGTATACAAGTCGTCATAACTTCGAACAGGGTAGTATTGTTCCTTAACATCATCCCTAAAGGATTACCAGGTGTTCATGACTGTAAATAATGAGGGTTCCTCTATTTCCTTTTGCTCACATAAAGTTTCCCACCAATCTTTGACATGGGGAATGGCTTTTAGGAGTGCAAAAGTAATTTTTTCTCTATTCAAAAAGTTATGGACAGAAAAATACCCTTATAGTAGATTCAACCACTTGTCTACACCATCTGCATCTATCTGACCTTCAAATACAGGAATACTGAAGTTTATTTGTACCTTGAAGGGGGCGGCGCCTCCGCTCTAAGAAGACGCGTTGCCTGTTGGTAGACACCGAAGGATTTACGCGAAACTATACATCATCTCGTTCCTCTATTGCATGAGGGATTCCTCAAGCAACATTTTGAAAGGATATCCTATCCCGTCATCTTTATTTTCTCCTTCCATGAGAGTTCTCTTGGGCGTGCGAGAGATTTGGTCCTCAAGAGAAACAAGCTCGAGACCCAATTCTTTGTACTCTGAGCTCGTTGGGGACATGCATTAAGAAAATAAGGAGTGGACCGCTCTGATACCATTAATCTAGATTTTATGAGAAGAAATAAATGACTACAAATTATTAACAAATGATTAACACAAAATAACAGAGATACAATAAAACTGGTTTTCTATTCAACAAGGAAATAAGTTGAAACTGTAAAATGTAGCAGAAAACAAGCTTGTGGGAATGGTGGCAGCTTATCTCTGAGAAGAGATGTGACAGTTGCGCTCATTCACAAGAATATGATTACATTGAGGCTCTGAAGGCCTTCTTACAATAAATAGGAGTGTCAAAAACCCTAGACATCCAAAAACCTAGCCCTAGGAGATGAAGCGCCAAAAGTCATGTGGGCCCCGTTTGGGTAAGTCAGTACATCAACTTCCCGAGGTTGTAACTTTTGCATACGATCTTTATTTTAGGCGTATGATAGCCTGTTGAAATGATCTATCCGAGGACTAAATTTATTGATGAAAATGTCATGATAAAACCATCGATCGGAAGATACCCAAAAAAACGTCGTTTAGGGCCTCAAAATAGCTCCAGAAGTTTAGGACCCGGAAAACTGCTAAAAATAGTAAATTACCAAAATTGCCAGAAAGTTGTTTTGAGGCAGCTGGAAAAGGTGGGTGGCCACCGATATCCACCTAGATCATGGACGTGGATGCCATTCCTTCACCATTCATCGATCTAGTGAGTCCTACACTAATAGAAGAACAACAGGTTCCAGCGACAAAGCAGAACCCCATGCATAGAGAAGAACCCCGAACACAAAGCAGAACCTTGTGCATAGAGAAGAACCTCACGGATAGAGGAAACCCTAGCATAGAGAAAAACCCAGTGCAACAACTCGGGTTAGGATCACTGTTAGTGTCTAAATATGTCCTAAAAACAACCTTAGTTTAACATTAATTTATCAACCCCGAGATTCGTCTTTTATCTCAAAAGTATCAACAAAGTCTATGCAGGTAGCCTAAAATCGTGCAGCTAAACCAAATCTAAGTTCATCAATAATCAAGTTCCTCAAACGTTCACCAAATATTCTAAGAACTAATGGAATTGAAATCTGATTAGTAAGATGTTGTAAAATGGAAAGGAACTAATTAATCTATTGAATTCACTTCACTAAAAGGCAGTAATTGAATCTAAGTAAGGACTTGCAAAATTAACTATCAATTATGAATTCTGATTACTGGAAAGGAAATAACGAATTACTCTATCTACAAAAAGAAACAACAATTGTAATCTAATTGGAAAGGACAACTAATGTAACTTTTACCAAAAGGAACAACTATTGTATCTTTTACCGAAAGGAACAACTATTGTAACTTTAACCGAAAGGAACAACAATCGTAAATCTAAGGAAAAGGAACAGCGCGGATGAAATGTGAGGAACTGACAAGCAACAACTTTGGAAATGGAAATCATAATGGCAATCATTAGTACTTGAGGAAATTTCTGTCTTCTATACGCAAACAATCATAAAATCATTAACACACTTATGCATTTATCCTTGGCTATTCTAAAAGAAATCTAAATCACAAAATAGAAATCAAACTTCAAACTAATACAATTACAGAAAGAGATAGTATATTATTCAAAATGGGCCCTCGGTCTTCAGAAGTACTACTACGAGAAACTCAGAACACATAAATGGTAGAAACACTCAAAACTTTCATTGATTCCATAGCTGGTGAAACATTTACAAAAATTGCTTGCGCAGGGCAATTCTGAATCTGAATACTTGAATGCGATTTTTTCTTTGTTTTTCAAGATCTATTACCCTCTTATATATTACAATAATCTGGTAAATCAAGCTATCCTGAGGATCAAAATATCCTCAGGATTGCTTTACTATTATAAAGTTACAATATAGAAAATGCATTATCTTCAAAATTGCTTTGCACCTAAAAATTCTTCAACCTACAATAGCTTGTGCATAGCCAAGATCTCTTTGATTATCTTGGACAATTATTTATCCAATTCTGCAACAAAATCAAACCATTCCAATCATAATTTAGAATCTATTTAATAGAACTTCAATAACAATCCTAAGAGACATATTATTCATGTTCTTTCCTATTTATCCCTAACTATCTGAAGAATCAATCAAAATCATATCATGAAATATGGGAAAAATGAAGATATTTATACCTTTTTCGTAACCCAACATACCCTGCAACTTACCTTCTTGCATGTCCTCATGCAAGCTGGAATGTTTCATGTAAATCAGTTATACTGTAGGGAGGAAAAGTTGGTTCATCGGGTCTCCTGAAACCATTGTTTCTTTTGATTTTGTCAAAAGCGGCGTCTTGTCTCTTTTTATTAATTTGATAACCCCCCTGGTAAGTTTCTGGAGGAAAATAGAGGACAGGGAGGTTATACCTACATCCCATCCAAGCGGGTCCTTCCTCCTGGAGTAGTCTAGAATAACTTTCCACTCTGAAGGCTGCTGCAAAGAAATTCCTAAATCCAAAGGGCTCTCTACTTTTAACCTCATCGGAGGATGCATCCCATCTTATCTTGGAAGCAGCAAGAGCTTCTTCCTTGAGTTCTCTAAAATATGTGATACCTGAACGGATGACATGTAAATGGATAGGAGCCAATGAGTCCACAACCCCTGCCCTTTTCATGAAGGTCTTATGTCGCATGATGGTTGGGAAGGATTTTGGAGGCTCTCCTCTAATCCAAAGATCTAAACCAGTTTCTCTATTTATGAACATTGTGTGATCCTTACCCCATCTGATCTGGTTCCTAGTAAAGGATAGGAATGCCTGGAACTGTATGTCCCCTATGAAGAGGCCAAGGTTGTCTCCTCTAAATTCTTCGAAAATGAAATTGTGGAAATATAATTCACATACAAGGTATTGTACCTTCTCTTTCTGATCTCTGAAACATGAAATAAATTCTGGTATAGTGGCAAATTAAATGGGTTTACCTGCTCTGATGGCCTTCACTCTCATCAATAGATACCTTTCCAGCAAGAATAAAACATAAAGATGTGTTTGATTTGCTCCAAATCTTTTTCCAATTGGGTTTGCACCTTTTTGATCTTCTCTTGGGCTCTGGTGAGCACAGCATAGGTCTCACCCTCTATTGTTGTCATGTCCTTCAATTCTTTAACAACCCTTTGATATTCAGTCCTAGTTACCATTCCATGTTGGTGTTGGACCAATGCTTGTTTTGCTTCTATAATTTCTGCTTTTAGTCTATCAATGGTGACACTCTGTGCTTGAGATTGAGATGCTTGGTATTCTTCCATAGCACTCATCTCTTCCCTGGATTGATTTAATGCTTGTTGGTCTTGTCCCAATTCTTCTTTTAGCTTAAGGATGATGGCACCCTGTGTCTGAGATTGGGATGCTTGATATTCATTCATTTCTTCTCTGGAACAAATTAATGCTTGTTGGGTTTGCGCAAGATCTGCTTCCATTCTATTCATGATAGTACTCTGTTCCTAGGACTGCTTTGTTATAGTCAATAATTCACCTCTGTTTTGAATCAGGGTTTGTTGAGACTACAGTAGTTCTTCCTCTAGTCTCATAATAGTAGCATTTTGTTCAAAGAGTTGAGTTGTTTTCTCTAAAATCAAAGTGTCTGTATGTATCTCAGCATCAACCATCTCTTATGTTTCTACAAGAATTACATCTTCATCCTGAACTACTGCTTCTTCCACAACTAATTCCTTAGGGTCTGTATGTATCCCTACAGAATTTGTACTAACTGCTTTCTTAGGAAGAGGGTTTATTCCTTGCATTCTGCCCCTTTTGTTTTTCTTTCTTCTATAAATCTTGTCTTCCAGTTCTAACTGGTTCCTCAATTCCTTGATAATCTCCTTGAGTTTTCCCACCTTCTGCTTTAATACCTTAGTTCTCTTATCCTTTTTCTTCATCAATTTGTTTTTTTTCTTTAATTTCCTAATTTGTTTCCAGCTTTTGGCTGATTTTTGTTTATGATGGATCTCGAGGTATTCTTCATTCTGGCCAGCAGATGGTTGTCCCTCTGTTCCTTCCAAGTGCTCTGGTTGTCCAAGAGGGTCTCTCATTTCAAAAAGAAATTCTTCCTGTGCTGTGTCATCTGGAAAAGACAATTCAATATCAGGAAAGTCTTCAGCTGGTTTTGAAGAGGAGGTTGGTTCTGGGTCTTTTTCTAGATTATTTTCATCTCTGTTAGTTAAGGTTCCTAAGTTCCCCAAGACCTGAGCTATTTCTATCTCATAGCTCTTCAAAAAGTGTCTTGTCAGGTGCTCTGTTGTAGGTTGGGTGTCACCCTGATCATCCTTTTGTGCTATCTGCTCTGCTTTCTCAATTGCTTGAACATTTTCCTGTAGAGGTTGTTCTATGAAATTCTGAAGTTCTTCAGGGTGCTCTGTTGCATCCTAAATTGCTTTAGTTGTTTCTTGAGCTTGTCTTCTTCTCTTCCTTGTCCTAGGGGGGGATCTAGGAGAAGCCATTGTTCTCTTCTTCCTTTTTGTTAATGCTTGTGTCTGTGAGGTCTAGGCATCAGTGATTTGAGCAAGGTCTGCTTCAACTTCGGTTTGAGGTGGTGGAATTTCTCTTTGGGTGGTAGTCGCCTGCTCTAGTTGTGGAGGTCTATTGGCCTCAATCAGATTCTCCCAAGTTAACTGAGTTTGACTCAATGTTTTATCCACTATTAGTTTAACTAATCTACGGTGGCTCATAACAATAACCGGGTCTTTGAACTTTTGTGTTCTTAAGGCAACTTCATGTAGTATGGTATTCAAGAAGAAAGGTAGATTAAGTACTAACCGCTGCTTCAAGGCTGCCAGCAATTTGAGATGGCGAGGTCGAATTACGTCGTATTTTCTATCGCAGTTGATGTATCGTTGAACTATCCCCGCCAGTTCCTTCCATGGTTCACTGAGGGTACTGGGATTAAGTCCCTTTCCTTTTTTATCCAATTCTTCCCTAGGTTATGTGAAAGATTCCACAGCTTCCCTCAGCTTCGTGTATTTCCTTGTCCATTGAATGCCTATGTTAGGGAGGCCTGTGACTTATGCTACAATTTCTGGGGTAACCTAGATTTGTATGCCTTGCACCGTAGAGATTTCTCCTTGTAGGTTTTGAAATAATTCAAGCATGACGTCTGTGTCATATCCTTGCAAGCGGTTGAAGTACTCGATCCACCCTAGGCGATGTAGGATTTCTCTTGCCTATTCTATAACCTGGAGTAATGTCAGCTCTCTGTGCACACTTATGCCACCCATATTTCTGTGAAAAAGAAAGAACGATTGTCATTCCTGTTTGCAAATTTGGTTAGACTAGCTTTGGAGAAGCAGATACCAAAAATGGAAAATATCAGCGATGGCAAATGTATAAAGACGTGGGTTTTGTATTTATTACAATCATTACATCTAGTCAATAAGTGTGTCGATCATCCCCCATCATTAATGTAGAGTTTGTCCTCGACTGTCAGTGTAGGTGGAAGTAATGAGTGTGGGTATTTTCGGGTGAGAGGTAATGATTGCGTTGCCGCCGCCAATAGGGACTAATAATATATAATTTTCAAAAAACACATGCCACCAAAAATCATTTAAACGATAGAAGGCCATTACCCTGGTGTGGTAGCCATAGTGGGAATGTCACTTACGTTAGTATCCTATGATCATGGTAGGTTGGTTCGTGATGAGACCCCCGTTCTTTATGGGAAAATTTTATTATATATATATGTGTGTGTGTGTGTGTGTGTGTATTTTTTATTTTTTTTTATAAGGGAGGCTCATCTACTCCTTAAGAGTAAGGGATGGTATAAGGAAGTATAAAGATGCCAAGTAAAAGTGTGTTGAAGACTCCTTATAATATAGAGGCAGAATATCATTCATGTATATTTGTATATATAAGGGAAAGAAACAACTTATGGTGGCGATCGATTATGAACTAGGTTTAAGATATTTCAGAGAGATTATTCCACGAAAAAAAAAATTTGATAAGGTGTGAGGGACCATCCACAAAATAATGACAGATCGTTGTAATGATGATTAGAAACATTGCTGGTGAAAATTATTTGATGAGAGATGCACTTACGAAGGAATGGCTAGCATTTGAATAGTAAAGAAGGGAATGGAAATCGCGTGAAAAGGAACAACAGTTGTTCCGTTCAAAAAAAGGAACAGTAGGTGCGCGAAAAAAAGGAACAGCAGTTGTTTCGTTCATAAAGGAACAACAGGTGCATGAAAAGGAACAGCAATTGCACAAAAAAGAACAACAGTTGTTTCATTCACAAAGGAACAACAAGTGCGTGAAAAAGGAACAGCAGTTGTCTCGTTCACAAAGGAACAACAAGTGCACAAAAAGGAACAACAATTGTTTTTTTCACAAAGGAATAGTAGGTGCGCAAAAAAGGAACAGCAGTTGTTTTGTTCACAAAGGAACAGCAGGTGCACGAAAAGGAACATCAGTTGCACGAAAAGGAAAAGAATTGTCATGAACAGGTAAAATACAGAGTCCATGTGATAAGACAAAATGGAAGTATGGAACAGAAAAAGGTGCTAATTGTAGTTATCTGTCCTGATTCATGTTTCCTAGATGACTTTTTTTTATAAAACAAAGAAAAACTAACCACTCAGTTGGAAAACTATGTATAATATGTACAGTATAAACAAAATACATCATTTGTGGAGTTGGGGTGGCTAGGTTACCTTCCCATCCAGCCAAAATCTGAACCGTAGGGTCTTTACTTACTTCTTCATAGAAAGAATCTTTTGAAGGTGGCTGGTGGTAAAGTCATAGCCGGTGTCCATTGACCATAAAGGGTGATCCAAATCCATCGATGGTGCTCAAAGTAACCATGCCATTATCGTGGACTCCATTAATTTCATACGGCCCTAGCCATCGTGTCTGTAATTTCCCAGGAAAGTCCTGAATTCTGGAATCATAGAGGAGTGCCTAGACACCTTTCTTGAATGATTTCTTCTTGATATGCTTGTCATGCCAGGTTTCTCTCTGTCACTGGATAATAGTTGTGCGCTCTACAACAGACAAGCATGCTTCATCCAATTCGTTGAGTTGTTGAAGGCGTCGTTTATGTGCTTCTGTAAGATTTAGTCCAATTTCCTGGGCCATTCTTAGGGTCTTGATCTCGAATTCGATTGGGAATATGGGTTCTTTACCATAGACTAGATGGTAAGGAGAGTAGCCAGTGGTGTTACACCAGGTTGTACGATAAGCCCATAAGGAATTTGGGAGCTCAGTATCCCAATTCTGTCAGTTTGTTGAGACAGTCTTCGTCAGGATTGCTTTTAGGACTTTATTGGTGCTTTGTACTTGCTCGTTTTCCTATGGGTGGTATGGAGAAGTAACTCTATGCTTAATGTGATAGTTTTCCAGGGTGGCAGTGATTCTATTGTCTGTAAATTGTGACCCTCCATCAGTAATTATTTCTCTGGGTAGTCCATACCCTACAAATAATTTGAAAAGGAATTTGATGACTACTTCTTCTGTTGCATTTGGTAAATCTTCTGCCTCTACCCATTTCATCATGTAGTTCATTGCAATGAGAATATAGGCCTTTTGATTTGACTTTGGATTAAAGGGGCTGACGAAGTTCAGTGCCCATCTTTCAAATGGTTCTACGACTAGTTGTGTTTTCAAGGGCATTTCATCAGCCTGACCTGGTTTCCCCATCCACTGACAGCTGTCGCATTTCTGAACATATTTCTTGGCATCTCTGATTATTGATGGATAATAATATCCCATCTGTAAGATTTTTTGTCTAGTCCTACAGTCTGAAAAATTCCCCCACAGGGCTCGTCATGTCCTTCTTTCAATATGTCATAGATTTCATCCTCTCGTACACATCGCCATATATGGAGATTAGCTCCTTTGTGGAAAAGATATCCACTGATCCAAGTGAATCGTGCGCTATATTGGATGATCAGTCGTCTTTCCCTTGATGATAAATGTGTCGGTAATCTTCCTACTGCTAGATAATTTGCTACATCGGCGTACCAAGGTGGTTTTGTGTCGACAACAAACAAATGCTCATCTGGGAATTGGTCCTCAATTGTTAATGAGTTGTCTATTTTTGGGATGCGGAACATGAAGTCTGCAACAAGATTTTCTCTCCTGGGTCGATCTTTGATGGTGATATCAAAATCCTACAATAATAATAACCATCGAGTGACCCGTCCATTAGTAATTGGTTTATTAGCTAGATATATAATGGCAGAATGATCAGTATATAGGATAACTGGATAGCCTGTTATATAATGACGAAATTTATTGATGGTATGTATAACAGCTAAGAATTCTTTCTCTGTTACTGTATAATTAAGTTCAGCTGGAGTTATATTCTTGCTAATGAAATAAATGGCGTAGGGTTTCTTTTCTTCTTCCTGTCCAAGAACAACACCTATGGCAATGTCTAAGGCATCGATGGAAATTTGAAATGGTATTTTCCAATTAGGTCCTCTCAACACTGGTGTTGTTGAGATCAATTTCTTGAGTCCTGCAAAAGCCACATCACATTTGTCAGACCATTGAAATTCTAGGTTACCTATCAAAGAATATAAGGGCGCAGCGGTTTTTGAAAAATTTGGCATAAATCTACAATAGTATCCTGAAGCACCAAGGAAACTACGTACCTCAGTTTGTGTGTGTAGTAGGTAGATTAAGAATTACCTCAATTTTTGTTGGGTCTACTCTAATTCCATCTGCAGAAATGTAATGCCCTAATACCACACCTTCTATCATCATCATGTGACATTTTTCTTGACTTAAACATAACCTGATAGCGATGCACCGTTCCAATACCTTCTCTAGATTATTCAAGGCTTGATCGAAGTTGTCGTCGTACAGGGTGAAATCATCCATGTAGACTTCAATCCCTTCGCTAATCAAATCACTGAATATGCTCAGAATGGCCCTTTGGAATCTAGCTAGAGCGTTACAAAGTCTGAAGGGCAATAATTTGTAGGCAAAGGTGCCCCAAGGACATGTGAATGTCATTTTATCCTGATTTTATGGGGTAATCTGAATCTGATTGTAGCCGCTGAAACCGTCTAGGAAAGAGAAGAATTTCTTCCTTGCTAAGGTATCTAGGACATGATCAATGAAAGGTAATGGAAAATGATCTTTTTGAGTAGCTTTTTCTAGTTCCCTGTAATCAACATAGATTCCCCACTTCCCGTTTTTCTTTGGGACAATGACTAATGGGGAAACCCATTGACTATCTGAGATAGGGTATATAAAATATGCATCCAACAGCTTTTGTAGCTCTTCTTTAACAATATCTCTGAGGTGGGGGTTCAGTCTTCTTTTCGGTTGTCGGATAGGTTGGATGTCTTTCTCAATATAAATGTGGTGTGTGCAGAGCTGTGGATCAATACCTTTCATATCAGAGTACTCCTAGGAAAAAGCTTGTTGGTATTTAGAGAGAGTTTGGATTAGCTTTTGTTGTTGTTTCTCTTCTAGGTTGGCATTAATGTTCAGAGACTTCCCTAGTGCAATCTCAACAGAGTTGTTGTTTTGAACAGGGGTAGTCGAAATTTGTTGTTCTATTAAATCTTCCAGTAGGTCTCCTTGTGCTTCACAGTCTAGTACAGCTTGGAGCATCTACCATGTTGGGTTACTTACAACAGTTGGGTTGTTAATAAAAACATTGATTACATCATCCTCTAGATGATTCTTGAGCTTGAGGGCTTCTTCCATCGTGAGTGGGGCATGCAGATCCTTTTCTGGATATCGTGGTGGTGGCAATTGCGGATGTACGATCATTGGACTAGGTTTGGTTGGAGGATATAAGATGAGATTCCTTGTAACCCCTCCTCTAGCAATTGTCATTGTACCTGATTGGTAGCCTATGTACGCATCAACTGTCATGAGGCATGGTCTACCCAATATCAATGGATTCCCTTCAAGTCCACTTCTTGGGTTGATGATGAGAAAATTTGTGAGATATTCCCAAGAATCAACTGAAATGGCTATATCATGTAGTGTGCCGAGTGGTTTGACCACTGATCGATTAGCCAATTGCAACATAATCGAGGTTGGGTCGAAAGAGTCAAGACCCAGGGCATTGCAGGTTTCCATAGTTAGAATATTGATGGCCACCCCCAAATCAACTAGGGTGTTTGGAAAGGAACAACCCTGAATCTGAACTGTTACTATGGGGTTCCCTGGATCTGCATATTTGACTGGTGTTTCTATACCCAAAATTAGATCAAATAAGGCTCCCACTACATGAACTATTGATGATGAATTTTTTATTTTTCTAATGGGCTTCCTCCCACATAGCTCCTTGATTGTCTTTGCATAGATCGATATGTCTTGCAGGGCTTGTAGGAGTGGAATTTTGATGTATAAATTCTTGAGTTCCCCTATAATGTCGAAGTCAGGATATACGGTGGGTTTTTCTATCATCAGTATTTCGGGGAACGGAGGGGAGGGGATTGCATCCTTATCAGAGTCTTGTGATTCGACTGTGTTCCCCCCTTGCTCAATTTCTTCTATTATTACCACAGTCGAGGGTGTTATTGCTGGTTGTTTTTCATTCTCCTGTTCTTGGGGAACGTCATCTTGTTCGGGAGAGATTATGCGCCCCGATATTAACTGAAGTTCATTGCATCCTACTAGATTGATTTCCCCTTCTCCACTTTCCATAATCTGGACGAGCTGAGCTGGTCTGTTATTGGGGTTTGGGTAAGTAATTGAGGGCGCAATTGTGATTAGGGCAATGGGAGTGGAGTTTGTAATGGGGGTTGAGTTTGAGAGGCCATCCCCATAAGTTGGTTATTCATCCCCATGGGGCACTACCAGTTTTGGTTCCAATTTGGGTTTTGGGTAGTCGAGTTAGGCCATTGTGGAGGGTAGGTATTATTCAAATTTTGTCAGGATGAGGTGGGGTATTGCGAATTGGGCCAATTAGAGCTTGTAGTTGGTTGATTTTTCCAGTTGGGGTTTGTGGCAGGCTGGTTTGGTTAGGTAGGAATTGCAGGTGGGTACTGCTGGGGCTGCCAGTTCTAATTAGTAAATGGCTGACCCTGCCATGTGCTGCCCAAATTTTTTTGTTGATTATACTATCCTGGAAAGAAAGAGGAAGGGTACTGTAATGTATTTTGAGGCTGGGTCTGCCGCTGACGGATCTGAGCCATCAGATATAATGGTTATGTTTCCTCTTTTTCTTCTTTGAATACAGCTTTCAATCCAGGGAGTGATGGGCATTCATCTGTGTCATGATCCTTGGTGAAAATAGCACAAACCCAAACTATATCCAAGGGGCATTCCCTTGGACCATGTTTCTTTCTGCACCTATGGCAAAATATAGCCAAGGTCTACTCTGCTTCTACCTTTTTTTGTTTGTCCTGCAATACATCCAATTGTGTAGTCAGAGTGCTCAAAATGTCTGTTTTAAAGTTTTCTAGGAGATTACCAACTTCAGCTCGTGTAACACCCCCACTGGTGATATTGTTGTTTCTTGTGAGGGACGTCTGCATTCCTGACCTGGTCCGTGTACTTCCTTGTGAGCACCTGATACATAATAGAACAATGTCTTCATAATTTTCCTGATAAATGTCACCTTTCCCCATCAAATTCAATGTTTCTACCCATTCATATTTCATGCCTTTGATCAGAGTTGCTTTGATTACTTCACCCGGTAATGTACCATAGGGTGATCTTTGCAAATTATACTAAAATCTTTTGACATATTCTTCTAATGATTCATTTTCTTTTTCGGTCATTTGAAAGATTTCATCTTTTAGGTCTTTGGTTCTACATTAATCCTGATATTTTAACAAGAAGGTTTGTTTCATCTGGTCCCATGAATTGATGGTTCCACCTCCCAATCCCATGAACCAGTGTAGGGCTGCTCCCTTCAAGGTAGAGGGGAATAGTTTTAATTTTGGGGGTTCAGAGGTGTAATCATACCCTCTACATAGGACATCAAATTCAAATAGGAATGCATCCGGGTCTTCTGAAATCAATCCATGGAAGGTAGGCAAGTTTTGTAAGGGGACTGCTTTCATGGGGGCATTGGCAATTGGGTCAATTATTGGATACTCCAGCGTGGAGGTTTGGGGTTGTTGTTGATTTGCTTGTGCCATATGATAAAAAATGTGTCAAAAATTTTCAGGAGGTTCTTGATCCGGGTATTCTATTTGAAATAGTTGATTATTTGGTCCTCCAGGGAATTTGATTGCACTCCCTTTATCTGGGATTTTGGATATGCCTTCATCTTTCACAGGAGACTCGGGGTCAGATGGTGATGGTGGGTCTACCTTGGCAACCCCACTAGTTTCTCCTATTCCCTCCTCCAGATTATTAGAGATTCCCTCTTCTAAGGGGTTGAGCGGTGGGAGATTTGTATTCTGAAAGCTCTGCTTAGTCCCTTTAGTTTTGCTATGAATCTCAGCATGGGCCATAGTTGGTGAAACTACTGCCTGAGGGATTCGGGTGGGTCCTTTACTAGGTCTAACCAGAGCTTGAGATTCACCCTTTTTGATGATTTCGTCTATGAAAGTGCTTCTTCTAGGGTTCACGGAACCCTGGGTTTTGGTAATTTTTGGTGGGGGTTTTGGTTTTTCAAGATCCTTCTTTCTAGTCATACACACTTCACGCAACAACAAAATAAAACACCTATGAAGCCTCTTAAGTGTCAACTGGAGGTAAGCGTTGGCATAAGAATTTTACTTATTACCTGCGTAGGTTCTTACCTTCCATCTTCAATACTTGGTCCTCTAGAGACACAACCTATGCTACCTTTGACATTCTCCTCGGCAATGGTGCCAAAATGTTGGTGTCTAAAGATGTCCTAAAAAGAACCTTAGTTTAACATTAATTTATCAACCCGGAGATTCGTCTTTTATCTCAAGAATATCAACAAAGTCTATGCAGGTAGCTTAAAATCATGTAGCTAAACCAAATCTGAGTTCATCAACAATCAAGTTCCTCAAACGTTCACCAAAGATTCTAAGAACTAATGGAATTGAAATCTGATTACTAAGATGTTGTAAAATGGAAAGGAACTAATTAATCTATTGAATTCACTTCACTAAAAAGAAGTAATTGAATCTAAGTAAGGACTTGCAAAATTAACTATCAATTATGAATTCTGATTACTGGAAAGGAAATAACGAATTACTCTATCTACAGAAAGAAAAAACAATTGAAATCTAATCGGAAAGGACAGCTAATGTAACTTTTACCTAAAGGAA
>JASDQU011400658.1:44679-72305 GCA_032191745.1 Picea mariana | reverse complement strand
AAGAACTTGGAAAAACAATTCTCTCTCTACCAAGCAAAGGGGTCTACCACAAGTACTTCCATAGTCACTCATTTTCTCTGCAGCCCCGTTTATCAGCTTGGACTGAAAATGTCGCCAACAACTTCTTGCACCTAGAACGAGCTTGTTTTTCAGTTCTCTTGAGAACCCTCGAGTTGCACACGCTCTCTTCTCTCCAGGAGATTGGTCTCTCGACTCCTCTTCCTCACAGATATGCCTCTGCGCCTGAAATCCATTCATTCTTTCCTTCCTCGGCAAGATTATGTGGGTATGAATCCCCAACTCATGGTTAGGCCTGGAAGCCTTGCAGATGGGTACTTTGTCCCATCTCCTCATTAACTCTTGAGGAGGGCTTCCCAACTACCAGCCTTACTGGTAATTCATTTCTGGGTCAGAGGATTGTTCTGGGTCTGAGCAATTAAATCCACTAAGGTACTGGTTTGGTGGGGGTCATCTCAACCATTTCTAGTTCCCCTCACCATCTCTCCCCTAGCATCATGGTCTATCTTGGCTAACCCCCCTTTCAATAGTTATGTAACACTATCCATTTTTAATTAATAACAGAAATACATACATTACCTTTTATAACAAAAGGTTCATCAAATTCAACATTCACACATATTCAATCTGCCACAGTCTTTTGGCAAGTTATAGTTATATTTACAAGCTGGAGGAAACAGGGGTATTACAGTTGGAGTGAATATGAACGGTTGTGCGTAGCTTGGTCACCTTCGTTGGCTTGGCGTTTTTAAAAGAGCGTCAAATGACAAGTCAAGTCAACTGTTGAGCAAGGTATGTCAATGGAGTTGCTCCTGCATTTTTATGAGGAAAATCACTCTATGGCATGGGGTAAACCACAACAGATGGAATGACTGCAGAAATCAACTCTAATCTCAAGTATGTTATATAAATGAGAATGCTAAAAAGACAAGATAAAGAGCCTACCTCATCTAGATGTTCGATGAAGACCACCATTGAGCACACAAATCAAAGATTTATACCTGCAACTTGTCCTCAACAACCAAGATACGCAAGCATATGGTGATAATATATAATGTTAGCACATACAATAGCATAATCCACTAACATTCATAACAAATACGCCCATGGAATAATAATTCAAATATTTTCAAGATATCAATTGGATGAGAAAAGAGTATTTATATTAAAAAATGATCAACATAAGCGTATAAGTGACAAACTTCTGTGTCGTTATGTCTTGGAACCAAGAAACTAAGTCCCTTCCAGCTGGGCCACCACCACTTCAATTCTACACCAAAGGCAAGCTCATATAAGAGATACAATGAGGTTCTCCATCAAAGATGGAAGAGCTTGGGGGTTGAAGTATGTGTTCAAACTTTCAAGGATAAAGGGATGCAAACTCAATGTGAAGTGAAAATTTCTTCAGAGTATCTTTGCTCTCAAAAGTTGATTTCTCTCCTCTTCCATGGTTTGGATATGGCCCAATTTATAGCCTTCAAATGGAACTTAAGGGCCGAGTCAAAACGTTTCCAATATATGGAAGGTCAAGGATCATGGATCTCATGACGTGACATGGAAACCCAACACAATTTTTAATTTTGAGCACCAAACTCGATGTATGCGGGCTGTAGTGGTGCAACCTGCGTATACACATGCTGTATAACTTGTAGGGTGCGTATATGTGGAAAAATATTATTTTTTGGCTCTAGGAAGTACAAAGGGGGACTTCAAGTCTACATAGGGAAATGGAAAGGCCCTTTGAGCAAGTTGCATGGGGTGAGGAAAAACTTGCTATAACAGATGCCCCCTAATGTGTGAGGTAAGAGGAGTATCTGTGATGGCCTAAATACATTATAATTCCCAGAAGTGGAGTAATGGAGACTCAGTTGGAAGAACTAGTTGCTCATGAGAATATTACAATCCATTATGACTTTGTACACATGGCTTCCAATTTGAATTACACTGCAGATCCATGTGGAAATATACCAAACAGTTGATCATGGCCATAAATAGGCAATACAAGGTAGACACATGCCATAGGATATCATAGTCACGAAGAAGGCCTAGTGAAAACCAGTCTCAAAATCAATCTGAAGATATTTGTATACAATGGAGTACAACTAATCTCCCATTATCACTAAAGTCATATAGGTACTGGCCCAATAAACGATAGCAACAACTCGGAAAAGCTTCTATTGTAAATTGATGCTCCATGTCTTCTACACGATCCGCCAAAGGTGCAAGTCTACATCATGTGAATAGAGGAGTTGAAGTCGAACACAATGAGACTTCGTTTGATTACCGGTCATTAATGTATACCGTTAACAAACGTGAGACGGCCTACCGATAATAAAAGTAGGTATCAATGCATCGAGTACATTCTTACAAGTGTGAATAAAGGTACTCAGGTCGAACACTTGAAGAATCCATCGATCAAGAGACATTGATGTATTCCTAATTGTCGATGGCAGGAGAAGCTACCACTAATGACTGCAAGCCTCTAGGTACTCGTAGGATTCTAGGTATCATTTCTAGAATAGATGAGCTGAAGTCGATGGAAGGAGACTCGCTGAAAGGAGAGTATTAAGGCATCTGTCATCAGTTGGCATGAGGTACAAAGCAATAGCTTGATGATTTGGAGGAACTCGGACAAAGAGGATGTTCATGAACCAACGACCCTATACATCTCTTGCATGCACCAGATGCAAGTAGCGCATGAAAGAGATCCTTTGAATAACAACCGGTAAGGAAAATTGTCGACAAAGGTGAGGAAACCAACAATAAGGATAATGGCATCCAAGACACTACATGAATACCAATGTGTGAATATATTTATTGTCGTCAAACACAAGGGAAACCCCCCAGTCAACGACCAATGAGAAGATGTTGATCATTGGGTTCAAGGTTGCTTACACATAATGAAAGTAGGACCAGGGTGCATTGTAGGACTACAACTTCATGTAACTCTGAGACACACTAAGGGTATGGCCAACATGCAAAGTCAAGAGTTCTAAGAAATGGCCGACACAAGCTTATAAATGTCCTTTGAACAAGAGCATGAGACATATGGAGGACTTTGACAACATAGACTTGATGATGAAACTTTATGATGCAGGAGGCATCAATCAAACTCTCCATGGGGACTGGAAGAGTAACCAGTCGGAGGAGTAAACTCTAAGTAACAAGCATAGCTTCCTAAGGTCATGCTAAACCCAAACTTTGGATGACAAGTGGACTCAAAAGTGTGTGTTATGTTCAAAGGCGACACGACTGCTACCAATATGAGATAATATTCTTTTCTCGCCCGTCATTTTTTGTTTTTTCATAGACAAATGAATGTTATGATGCAATGGAGGAAACAAGTGTCATGAGTAAGCAACTAGTTCCAACAGTGGAACATACCCATGCTCAATACAAGGAGGTGCATGCAGGGCATGGACACTCGAGGGAATGTTTCCTTTTAGGGTACAAGGTGTCAAGCTGCAAAGGATATAAACAAGGCTCTGCTTGGATAGTGACGCAAATTGTTGAGGTAATAGGCTTGTAATGAGAAAGTGAGAATCAACATTAGAATCAATACTACAAGTAGTAGGATGAAATACAATTACAACTTAACTCCAAAGAATGTCTTTTTTCAAAAATTTAGTCCCCCAGGCCTAAAAAAGTATAAAACAATACCCAGGAGAACTCTTCTAGCCAATGATGACTAGAGTATTCCTTTTTCGAAATTAGTCTACTTGGTCCGAAAAAGGGTTAAACTTAGACCAAATAGACGTCCTTTCAAAGCCATTTAACGAGTGTAAAAGAGACAAGTTCACTCAACAATATTTTCGCTTTTTGAGAGAGTTGGAAAAGAGCTTAACTAAGACTCAGGGGAGTCCCATAGGTACAAGTCAGAATGCTTCTGAGTAAGAATATGGGGTTCAAATGCAAAGTCATATTGGAACTATAAGGGACTCCCGATCCTACAGAATAACTTCTGCATGGGAACCAAATGGCACAAAGGTTCTAACTAGGGCACCCATGTTTGGTAAGCATCTACCACTTAATAACAACACTTCTAGTAGTAGTAAGAAGGTTCTGTGTCGCCAATAAATGGGTTCGTACCTAAGGCATACAGATCACAGTCATAGGATAATGCAAATATGCAAGATGGAGTGACAACCTATCCTATATGCTGGTAAAAGAAAATACCTGCCGAAGTCACGAATGAGTGATATGATGCCAGAAACCACAAAAATCTCTGATTAAAACCACCAAAACCAACTCCTTCCACTACACTATTAGTCCACTAGGTCGAAAAATTAGCATAAACTATATAAAGTGGATAATTTTTTTTACTAATAGTAAAAATAAAAATTTTTACCATACCATTTGAGTTTTTTACCCACATAGTGCATTTTGGACCAATTTGCCCACGATCTTCAAGTGTCAATTACGAGAGCTACGATCAACGGAATTGACAACTGCCTAGACCAAGTAAGTGCTCTTGCCCTCCTCTTAATTTCTATTTTAAATTTTAAATTTGGTCCTCATTTTTTTAGTATTTGAGGGTGTACCATATAAATTAGGGTGTATGTGAGCTATAGTTTATCAGGTCGCGTATATGGAGACATGTACGCGGGCAAAGCAAAGCCTGCGCGCATATATGTGGCCCTACACGCGATCGTTAACACTGCAGCCCGCGTACAAGTCCGCAAACAAGTTTTTTAAATGAATTTAACTCAAAAAATGGTTTTCCTTTGGCAGGATGTTGGTTGAATGGAGAGAGAGAGAGAGCATGAGGAAGTATATGGAGCAATGGAAAGAGATGGAGGGGCCCAACTAGCCCTAAAGAGAAGTGGGTTTTACAAATTTTGGGCTCTCAAAGGAATGAGAGCTCAAGTGAGGTTACTCCAAATGCTAGTAAACTTCTGGGATCCAAATACAAAGGCCTTCAATCTCGATGGGTAACCATGGAGGATTGAAGTAGATGACATCTATTTTATCACGGGATTATCTCGTTGGGGTGAGGTGGTGAATCTCAAAGCCCGGGGGGTTGGGGGTTGTATGAACATATAGGACTACATTGCCACCCACTATGTTGCAGGCATAAAAAAAAGTAGGGAGCCAACTCCCCATCAGGGCGATCGAGAACATGAGTTTGAAGATCGTCGTTCTTGTACTTACATGGATCACAGGGTTGGCCTCGTTGCACCAGACATCAATGCCACTCATGTTTTACGCAATGGAGTGTTTACGAACCACTGTTTATGATTGGTGTACCTCACTGTTGGCTAACATGAAGAGCCAGTTGACAGATTGCAAACAGGGGAGGAAAAGAAACTTTAGTTTTGCATCTATCTTGTGTAGTTTTTTCTTTGAGCGGGTTTCAGGCTTGAGCCTTAGAGTAGATATCATTCCACACGGACCACGCGATCCAGCCATGTCATGGTGGACCAAAGTGATGAGGCGGTTAGGAGGTGGTAGGGTGCCAACCCCTTACAACGATGAGTTCTTCTTTTGGTGGCGTCGACACATGATAGCCATAGACGACTACCCTTATGTTGGGATCGACTAAAGAGGAGATCCAGATATCCCTTTTCCACCAGGCTCTACCTACAGTGATATAGGTAAGAATTTTTTTTATATATTTCATTTTTTTGTGTTTTTCAAAAAGAATATAAAACATTTTTTTTTTGTATGGTATCAAGTATTAATAATGGTTTTGTTGTGCAGATGTGGGTCTGCGACGACTAGATGGATTCCCATGACATCGACGGAGGAATCGGGGAGATGGGCATGCAGGAGGAGATGCGGAGAGAGTGCTACAAAATGTGCAGGGAAACCTGTCTTGATTGACGCACATGATCCTATGGTTCAGGTGGAGGATCTGTCAGAAACTATGCAACGACAGGTAGTGGGTGTGCCCCGTGCATGGGTGCGACTCTTCCGGCATCTCGCAAATGTCGTACTATGCCATCATGAAACGCATCTGACGCCACACGTGTATATTCCATGGCCATATATCTACTGGCCATATATGTATTTTGAGGGTGTGAGCCTCATTTTGTACTTGACACCATGGAGAGATGAAATATAAAAAACATTGGTCCTCAGTTTTACTTATATATGTTACAATATGTACATTGATGAATGTGTTTTTCTTTACTTTAGTTATGTGACAAATGCCAATCTAAAACATAATTAGCATATGCATCAGATATATAATTAGAACTTCTAGGTATGTGATTATAAGTAATAAAATCAAAGTATCGTTCCAAAAGTCGCACCCGTAGGAATCATCAAAATAGAGTAGGGTTTCACACAAGGTAACTGTCGTTTAACTAACATGCTACTAATTGGGAGTCTAGGAGAACCTCTAAAGACTGAACACCATGTGAAATGACATCTCACAAAATCTCTACAATGACACTATACTCAACCACATTATTCATTGATGGATCTAGACAAACACCAAACGAAGACACCAGTTGGCCCTCGGGTGAGTAAATGACCCAAGTAGCGGAAGCTAAGTTCCATGTATGACAATTGGCACCATCTGTGAATCCTAAGTAAATTGAAGACTTCGTTGACATCTGCCAACCAAGGGAAAACTCAATAAGCAAGTCGATGACACAAAGGAAAAGATATATSTACATTAAGATACACTAGTATACAATGAGTCATGCCCAAGCTTGAGGGCTCAAGCGTAATATATTTTAAGGTAGAGCCCATTTYTGGGCTCATCCAACATATCCCCTTCATAATCCTCCAATTCATATGCTCCTTTCTCTAAAACACGTCGCACGATATAAGGGCGGTGCCACATGGGGTTGAATTTGTCGACCCCAATGGTTCTTTGGCTTGGTCATACAGTAGGACCAAGTCACCCTTAGCGTGCTGCCAAGGACAAATGGACCTATCATACTGAACCTTAAAACGTCGTTTATTCGCTTCAATAGTCATAGAGGCGTCTCGACACTGCTCATCTAGACGCTCTAGGTGCATGAGGCATTCTTCAAGATCGAAAGTGTCAGGTAGGAGCTCAATTGCCAGTTTAAGGGAAGGGATTTCACATTAAATCAAAAGGATCGACTCCACACCATGTACTAACTGAAAAGGAGAAAAAATGGTGGAAGTATTAACTGAGGTTCGATATGCCCAAGCGTAGGGTAAAGCATTAGATGCCAGTCATATTTACTCTAGCTGACAGTTTTTTACAAAATGGTCTTGAGAGATATATTCACAGCCTCTAATTGTCCATTTGCCTAGGGATATTAAGGGGAAGAATTACCATGCTTAAACCTCGGTTTTGATGCTAATTCCTTCATCATTTCATTTTGAAAGTGACTGCCATGATCAGTGACATTTTCCTTTGGGATTTTGAACCGAGCTATAATTTTGTTGAATACGAAGAATGTTGTTGTCTTACCATCAGATTTAATAGCAGGCATGGCCTCTTCCAATTTAGTGAAGTAATCCACGACCAAGATAATATGATGATGCCCCCCTAGTCGAAGCTGGGTTACAGTCCATAAAATCTACCCCCCACTTGGTGAAGGACCGACGATGATGACCGGGAGTAGAGGATTTGGATGCAAACGCAATTTCCAAGCGAGCACTTGGCAAGGGTGGCACTTCTTGACCACTTCAAGACAATCTTTAAAAAATGACGACCACAAATAACCAACTCACAATATTTTTTTTGTTGTCGCAAGCCCAGATAGATGACTACCATAAGCCCCACTGTGCCAGTTATTGAGAACTGACTCAGCTTCCTCGTGAGTCAAGCAACGAAGAAAAATATTATCTATGCCTCGACGATACAAGGTGTTGCCAATGATAAGGTAGTTTTTAGCTTGATACCGTATATGTCGTCGATCGTCTCTCAATAAATGCTGAGAGAAATTCAAGGTTTGAAGATAGATTAAAATGTCTCCATACCAGGGGTTTGAAGACAAGATAAGGAAAATATGTTCATCTACGAATGAATCATTATGAATAACATCCTCATCTAGTTGAGGGAAGTCTAATATTAACTCGACAAAAACTAGCGATTTATTAGACTTTGCCGAAGCAAAATCGAGATCAAACTCTTGCAAAATAAAAATCCACTTATCGTATTTTCCCCCTATGATACGTCGGGTAAGGACATATTGAAATGGATTGATATCTGCAACTACGGTAGTTTTTCAAAGCAATATATGATGTCGTAATCTCTGAACTGCATGTACGGTGGCCAAGCCTTGCTTCTCGACGTGAGAATACTTAAGTTCAGGACCGACTAAATTTTGACTAAGATAGTAGATAATGTGCTCGCGGAGCTCATCGTTCTCCTGAACCACAACCATGCCAACCGTCCCTTCGGACGTGGTGATATAAATCAAGTAATCTCTACTCTATTATGGAGGCTTCAACAGAGGCGTAGATACCAAAGCTTTCTTAAGAGCATCGAAGGATTCATGGGCTCGCTCATCCCATATAAATGAAGTATCCTTCTTCAAAAGATGCATGAAACCCTTAGTTAAATTGGCATAGTTCAATATAAACTGACGCAAGAAGTTAGCCTTCCCCTGTAAACCCTGAAGTTGTCGAATGTTGTGTGAGGGAGGCAATCAAAGTATTGCCTCAACCTTCATAGGATCCACCATGATCTCATTCTCAGAGACTAAGAATCCTAAAAGACATCCAGACCTAATGCAAAAGATGCACTTGTGAGGGTTTAAACGGATGTGATAATAATGACATCTCTCAAATATTAGTCAAAGGTGAGTAGAATGATATACTCTCTTGGGAGAGTGAGGAGCGAGATTGTCAAGGTAAGCTTTGACCATATTTTTGAGATTGTGAAAAGCAAAGGTCATTGTGCGTTGGAAGGTTGCTCCGACGTTTTTAAGGCTGAAAGGTATTTTTTGGTATGAAAAAGTACCCCAAGGACAAATAAATGTCGTATTGTGTTGATCCTTAGGTTTGATTTGAATTTGATTATATATTGAAAATCCATCTGTAAAAGAAAAGAACTCGCTTCCTACACACTCATCGAGAATCTGGTCAATGAAAGGTGTCGGGAAGTTGTCTTTAGGACACGCCTTGTTCATGTCTCAAAAATCCATGCATACATAGATGGTTTCTTGTTTCTTATTCATGGGAATAGGGTTGGACACCCATTCGGTTAAAGGAACTGGGTAGATAAAACCAACATTAAGTAGCTTCTCTACCTCTACCTTAATAACACGGGGCCTTCCTAGTATTAACAACTCTAAGATGTTGTCGGATAGGTCTAGCATCCAGATAAGTCTTGATCTCATGTTCGACAATGCTAGGGTCGATCCCTGGCATCTCTTCGTATGACCAAGCAAATACATCACAAAATTCTTTGAAGATATCGTTGTAGATTTGAATTTCTTGCGAACAATCTGCACCGATATATATGTTTTCAATTTTGCCAAGAATTTGAGAGATGTCAATTGTGACGGTAGGGGAAATATTCGCCATGTTTCCTTTGGCATAAATACCATGTGTATCTAGTGGAACCACAACGTGACCTACCATCTCCCTCAAGGTAGATCTAAAGTCGTCATGTTCGATCCTAACAAGTTTTTGGAGGAAGTAAGAGCGATGATGCATATCGTCCCATGGCCTATCAAGACCATTCATGGCCTCTAATATGGCTTGATCCGAAGGTAAAGTATCATTGAGGCAATCATGTCAAAAATACAATGAGGTTGTCCATACGGGCTCTAAAACGAGATCTTCATCGTTCGTTTGTTAGGAGACAGGATCTGGGTCAATAGTAGAGTTAAGAGCAACCTGATACGCAACCTCTGCTACTGACAATGGCATTTCCATTCCAGTGTGTGACTGACCTTCACAGGAAATGGTAGGGGAAGGTAGGGTCCAAGGATCATTGAAATATGAAGTACGGAAAGGAATAGACCCCATAGATGAAGAAGACATATTGGACATGGCATAAATGTGATGAACTGGTGCCACGAAATCAAAAGTACCCATGAGAGAGGAATGCATTCTGACACCAATATCCTTCGTTGTCGGCTAAGAATTGTCGATCACTAGGATCGAAGGTCCAACTGATACATTAGGACTATCATGCACAAAGTCTAATTGATTAATCGTCACTATTTTCCCTTCGTGGGGACAATATAAATTGTGGAAAACAAATGACACGACCACAGTCCTGACATAGGTCCAATTGCGCCCTAGTAATAAATTATAGTCAAGGGGTGCATCAACCACCTCCACATCCACCTCCACTGTCTTTCCACCTAACTGGACCGGAAAGGTGGGAAGAATTATGTGGGGTCAGAAAGAATGACCATCAAATGCAGTCAACATAGTCATAGATTGAGACAGAGTTGGAGACCCAATGGCTTTCCAACAAGTTAGGGACATCACGCACGTTGCAACACCTTCATCAATAACAATGCATTTGATAGTATACATGGATTTGAAAGGCCACGTGGTAAAGCAAGTGATGATTAACATCCATGACGACGAACTTAATAACCTTTGAGCCACACAGGTCTAGAGCTCCTAATGCAGATAACAAGGCATTCCTATGTGAAGGACACATCTAAAGCACCTACAAAGCTGACATCGCACAAGGGGTTTGACCCGGATCTTGGATAATTGAATAGTTTTGGGCAGCTTTGGCATTGGGATTGTGGGCAGAGCATTTTAGTACTCCTTTCGGAATACAATGCGAAGGCTCTGGATTTTTGATCTGCAAAGGTGTTTCTGGAGGAGGGGGAGACTCTAGACCTACAACGGTCCGTGAAGATCTGTAATCATGAGATCGAGTGGCTACATTAATCTGAGACTTGACCATATTAACACAGATACAGTCACCTTCATGTACCGAGTGTAGATTTTAACCTTGTACAATATTTACTACAAACATATTTTCAGTAAAAGAACAGAAAAGATACAATGGAAAATACAAACATTACACAGAAATTTTTCCCCTGGAAACCCAAACCGGGAAAACCAACATATTCTATATTCATTCATAGTATTACATTGTTTACAATACAATATACATATAGGATCCAACGACATCCAAAACCCTAACCCAATGACCTAGATTAGTCAACAACCCTAATTTGTTAACCGGAAATAGAAAACCATCGACAAAGAAACCATGTGCCGAAAAACCACCTAAATATGTGACATTACTACTTGTGCAAAGAATATAACACATACCCAACATTCTCCCACTTGTTGTTTTCTTTGCATATAGGGCGTTACAGGGTTACATAGTCAACAATCCAGGGCAACAATGCCCATGGATCCTCTACACCAAGAGAAATTCTCAATGCTCATAGATTTAGTTAATGAATATGCAAAATTCTTCAAAGTGTCCACCTTCATCAACAATACTTTATTTTCTTCAATCATGTCTCTCACAAAGTGATATTGAATATCAATATGCTTTGTATTTGAATGATAAGATGGGTTCTTCGCCAAAAAAATTGCACTTTGACTTTCAAAATCTATCCTTACAACTTGTTGTACCAACCCAATACCTGAACACAATCTTTGTAACCATATTGCTTCCTTACGTGCATGAGTGGCTGTAATGTGTTCAACTTATGTAGTTGAAAGTGCCACTACAACCTGACTTTTGCTCATCCAAATTATTGCTCCTCCAAACAGGTTAAACACATACCCACTTGTAGATCTCCTACTATCTAGATCTCCAGCCCAATCTACATCCACAAAGACATGTATATACACCACTCTGTCCAATCCCAGTCTTCCTTGGTAGAACAATCCATAGCTAGCAGTGCCACACAAATACCTAGAAACCCTTTTTACTGTTGTCCAATGCTCCTTCCCTGGTTTTGACATATACCTGCTCAAAACTCCCACTGCATGTGCAATGTTCGGTATAGTGCAGACCATTGCATACATTAAACTGCCAACTGAACTCGCATATGGAACACGAGACATGTCCTCCTCCTCTTCTTGTGTCTTGGGACACTGATCCGCAGATAACTTTACACCAACAGGAATACGAACCTTGACTGGTTTACATTCCTGTATATTAAACCTTTGCAATATTGTCTCGACATATTTTCTCTAATTTAACTAGAGTTTACTCTTTTTTTGATCTCTTTTAATTTCCATGCCCAAAATGAAATTTGAAGCATTGAGATCCTTCATGTCAAATTTAGAGGACAATTGAGTTTTCACATCCTCAATAATCTCCTTTTTGTTTCCTATCAGCAACATGCCATCCATATACAAGACCAAATAAATCAAATGATCACCAATTAATTTAAAATACACACAGTGATCCTCTTTGCTTCTTGTGAAGCCAAGTCTCAGCATATAAGTATCAAATTTTTGATACCACATCCTTGGTGATTGTTTTAAACCATACAAGGACTTTTTCAGCTCGCATACTAGCTCCTTCTTTCCCTTCACAACATAACCTTCTGGTTGCTTCATATAGATTTCTTCTTCCAGATCCCCATGTAGGAATGTTGTCTTCACATCCATCTGTTCTACTTCAAAATAAAATGTCGTAGCAACAGATAACATAAATCTTATAGAGGTTAACTTGGCAATAGGAGAAAAAATCTCACCATAATCAATTCCCTCAACCTAGGAATAACCCTTTCCTACTAATCAAGCTTTGTATTTCTCCACTTTTCCTTCTGCATTCAACTTCTTTTTAAATACCCATTTGTTGCCAATGGGATTTCTTCTAGTCAGCAACTCCACTAGATCCCAAGCCTCATTATTATCCAAAGATGCCATTTCTTCGCCCATAGCCCTTTTCCATAGATTTCCATCCTCTGAATCCACTACCTCCTTGACAGTTCAAGAATCATCACCAGTAATAGACAAACCAAAATTTGAACGAAAATCAGATGGAGTATATCTTTCTGCTATCCTTCTTTCTTGAACCGATCTCCTCAATAATGGAGTATGAGGATCTTCTTCTTCTGATTCCTGTTCTTCTGTAAAGTCTGACTCATCATCCTTTAAATCAAACTCTATTTTTTATGGTTCTTCCTTACTTGGTAGGACTTAATGTTTAACAACATCCTTCATTTCTCTAAATACCACATCTCGTCTATACACTACCTTCTTAGTTTCTGGGTTTCAAAGTTTATAAACTCTGAGACCATCTTTATATCCAATAAAGATACACTTTTCGGCCTTCTTATCTAGCTTACTCATGTTTTCCTTTGGAACATGAACATATGCATCACAACCAAATACCTTGAGATGTGTAAGAGAAGGTTCCTTACCAGTCCATACCTCTTGAGGAGTCTTGTCATCCAACGCTAATGAGGGTGATCTGTTGACCAGGTAACATGCAGTACCCACTGCCTTTGCCTAGAATTCTTGCCCTAACCTATCACCACTGAGGATGCACCTTGCTTTTTCCATCAACGTCTTGTTCATCCTTTCCGCAAATCCATTCTGTTGAGGTGCATATAGAATAGTATTCTTCCTTGCTATACCGTACTTCTTACAGAATTCTTCAAATTCATTCCCGCAGAACTCTCCGCCATTATCTGTCCTCAACACCTTAATTCTTTTCTCTGTTTGATTCTCAACAAGAGCCTTAAACTCTTTAAACCCGTCAAAGACTTCAGATTTCTTCTTGAGGAAATATATCCAAGTATTCCTCGAAAATTCATCTATAAATGAGACATAGTACACAGATTTTCCCAATGATGGGACCGACACAGGTCCAAAAACATCACTGTGAACTAGCTGTAAAATTCCTTCTATCCGCGTTGCACCAGAGGGGAATCTTACTTGATTTTGCTTCCCATATAGACAATGTTCACATAAATCAAAATCTAGCGAGGAGTTAGAATTACCTGCAACCATACATTTACCATGTAGTAGTCGAAGACCCTTCTCTCCGATATGCCCTAGTCTTTGATGCCACAACATAACCTTTTCTCCAGAGACTGTAGGAGTTCTTTCTTCTTGAACTCCAATATCAGGAAAAATGGAACTATTACACCCATCACTAATAGTGTTTCCTTGCAGCTTATATAAAGTTCCAAATCAAACTACCTTTAGTAACACCATTTCTCCTTGAACCATCCTACAGGTTTCCTTTTCAAATATTGTTTTTACACCTACATCATCCATTTTGCTTACAAAAATCAAATTTATAGTCAAACCCGGGATGTGCAGAACACCAGGCAGTGTTCTAATCCTTCCATCTATGAGCCTCAACTTGACTTTTCCTCGTCCTATGATTTTGGTTGTCGAATCATCACCTAAGAAAACATTACCTCCATCATACCTTTCATATTCACATAACCACTCTCTGTGGGGAGTCATATGAAAGGATGCACCAGAGTCAACCAACCATGCCTCATGATCTGCATGCGTGCTTAAAGAATCCAAGTACACATCCCCTCCTTCTTTCATAGAGGTCTTTTCTTATGTAGAAGGATATTCTTCAGATCCCTTCTTTTTCTCAACTTTGGATCTACATTGCTTCTTGTAGTGCCCTTCTTTTCCACATATCCAACATACCTTTACAAACTTTCCGGAATATTTAGATTTACCCTTAGACTTAGATCTCCCACTTGAGAACTTAGATCCATTTCTTTCCTAGGAACGTCCTCTTGCATATAATGCGTCTGTGCTCTGTCCTTCCATATTCTTTTGTCTCATCTCCTCCTCTAACAAGGATGAGACCACTTCATCAAACTTCAAGGAAGTTGTATTACTACCTATGGACACAACCAGACTATCCTACGAGTCTGGTAAAGAACACATTAAATTGATACATTTATCTTCATCTGAAATTTTAATCTCAACAGATACTAACTGACTTACCATAGTATTGAAGGCGTTTAAATGCTCTGCCACCAAGTCTACATCTCTCATCCTTGGGTTATACAACTTCTTTCTCATTAATAGTTTATTTACTAGGGACTTAGACTGATACCACTTCCCTAACTTATCCCATAAATCTTTGGTTGTAGCTTCCACTAACACATTCAGTAATACTGAATCTAAGAGACACAGTCGGATTGTTCTCTTTGCCTTCCGATCAAACTTTTTCTATTCATCTGCTGAAGTTCCTATAGGTGCAGTACTTGGATCTACCGCGATCCACTGATCTCTGTCCACCAACAGATCTTCCATATTGAGATTCCACAACTCAAAACTTTGCCCATTAAACTTCTCGATCTCAATTTTCGAATTGCTCGCCATTTCTTTTCACCTGAAAAATCAATACCACAGATCTCCCACTGTAACAAGGCTTATCATAGTCCTGAGCTAAACCTTTGACCACAAAGGCATCCCCCCAAAGCCAACAAAGATTCGATACCAAATGTAGATTTTAACCTTATACAATATTTATTGCAAATAGATTTTCAGTAAAAGAACAAAAAATATACAATGGCAAATACAAACATTACACGAAGATTATTCTCATGAAAACCCAAACTGGGAAAACCAACATATTCTATATTCATTCATGATATTACATTGTTTACAATATAATATACATATAGGAGCCAGCGACATCCAAAACCCTAACCCAATGGCATGGATTAGTCAATAACCCTAATTCCTTAATCGTAAATAAAAAACCATTGGCAAAGAAACCATGTGCCGAAAAACAACCTAAATATGTGACACTAGTACTCATGCAAAGAATATAACACATACCCAACACCGAGGGATTTTGATTCCCGCTCGACGCATTTCTAGTATTGGAGGAGCTCGAAGCCATGTGTTGATTATGTGTAAACGAATTAGTCAACATAGAGGGCGGTTGAGATAAGAGCCTCGAGGCTTCCTCAAGTTTGGGGAAGAGGTGGGCAAGGTGATCATCTTTACAAAGTTTACAAGGAAACTTCACCTTCAACTTTTCTTTCTTTCCCTCACCAACATTATTGTTCGATCCGTCATTGTTAGCATTGTCCTTGGTTTTGTTATTATTTCTCCCACCCTTATGATTATTAGCTTGTCCTTTCTTTCTATTCCCACCTGGTTGCTAGTTTCCATTTGGGTTGGTCGACAACTGTACAAAATGCACATTCACCGACTGAGTGGGAGTGAAGGGTGAAGACGAAGCTTGTCCTGCTACAAACTGGCTTAGAGATAACTCCTTCAACTGGTTCATCACCAAGTCTGTAGACTTAGCATTTGCAGAGCCTATGATGCCATCGACATGAGTCCTAGGCTTTTGTCTAGGGTCGTAATTTGACCTTGGTGCGTCAAGAAGAATTTCGTATAACATCCCAGATTGAGCATATGTGAGGTCCAATTTATGGGCTTTGAAAATAGATTCCTCTTCAGATGTTACCCCGGATGTAGAAACATCTTTCGAAATATAAGGCAATAGGGATTTAATGAACCATTCCGACATAAACGTTGGAGGAATGTAGGCTTTGATCAACCTTTTCCATCTACCCCACTCTTGGATATTGTCCGAGATATGTGTGGCTTTATCTTGGTGAAGGGCCGACAGAAGTTTTATGTCAGGATCGTACTGAACTAACAACTGGAAGTGGTTGAGAAAGACCAAAACCATCTTATTAAAATTTCAGTGCGTTCCCCCCGGTAACTCAATGTACCTTTTCACCACAACCCCCGTGAGGGTGCGTTGAAACAGTCTCAAACGAATAAAATCATCATTAGGAGAATTTAATGAGCACCAAAGATTAAAAGTAGTAAGATGATCACCTGGATCCTCGCCAGTTTTTCCTTCGAATTTCAGAATGTCCGAAGGAAGCTTGGTGGGGACAGGGGGCCATGACGGATCGTGACACACTGAGTCATTCATTGATCTCGACAAATCTGGAAAATTAAGCATGGCCAAAAAAGGGAGTCGGGGTTGCGACATCTGAGCCCATGATCCCAAGAAAGATTGATGTTGAGGGACTGCGGACCATCCAAGGTTCTGGTATACACCATGGCCCTGTCCGGTATGGTAATATCCTCCTCCAAACTGAGTCATAAGAGGTCGTGTGGGCATCATACCTGTAGGAATGTTAAAATGAGGATTATAAACATTGCCCCAGCTGGAGTGGCTCCAGGCTAGGGGTTTCCCATAGTGTGAAACTGACTCCCCCCGGGTGGAAATCCGAAGGATAGAGGTGGATTCATCATAACAAATGTGTTAGTCATAATCAGTGTGGAGGAGGAAGGGGAAAATGATGAAACATAAGCATTAGCTTGTCCGCCTAGTTGAGTACTCCATCCAAGAGCATTGAGAATAGGATTAGACCCGGGAGGAAAAGGAGGTTGGCTTCCAACCGTAGGAGTTGTTTGGGGAATATGACATCCACCAAACGAGAGAGGAGTATGCGAAGGAGCCATGGCCTCGGGTCCAAGACTAGGATTTTCATTATTCGTTGGAATGGAGGATGAGAGTTGTGATGTCATATTTGGCATACCAAAAGAGAAAGGGATAGAGACCGAAGGTATGGACTGAGAATTGTATTGAGGTGTACCAAAAAGAGACTTGAAAGGGTTCGTTACTATGGGTTGAGTAGCAACCACAGGCTGGATAGGAGTAATGATGGGAACGTCCGGTACTACAATCATCGCGACTAAAGGAGTCGAAGGAATCCCATTAACTACATTAGGTATAGGAGTCGAGGGACTCCCTATGTGTTTCTGACTCGACTTAGTACTCATACTTGTATGATCACAAGTCAGGTAGGTGGGGGTGTATGTACCACGTTTGATAACTTTACGCCTTTTAGAAGGCAAAGACTCAAGATGAGGCGGTAACTTCAAAAAATGGTAAGACCTGCGAGGAGGCTGGTCTGGCTCCATGATGACTCAAGACTCAAGATATAAAACCAAATCCTAGGGCCAAGTAACAATCAAAGATCACACCAAAATAAACAAAAAGGCCAAATGCACACAAATAGGAGATAGTAGTTGAAAAGGGGCCTCCCTTAGTAGAGTAGGTATGCCTCTCCCAAGAGGGGCTTGAGACTCCCTTCAAAAGATCAGAGGTATCAAAATCAGTTATAAGGGCCCTCATGGGATTAAAAACACAGTCGGTTAGATCCCCCCAGAGAGGTAATCCTCCATAAAGGTTGTGTGTTGTTTGACTCTTATTTGACTCAAGATACCTGTAGAATAACCCCTCAAGTAACCTATGTGGTTACTTATGTCAAGCAACTAAAGCCACCATGATATAACCAATGTGTAGGATAACAGTTGTAAGTTAGGTCCACTGTATAGGCAGGGTAAGAAAGCCCGAAATGTTGAAAGCACCACCTCTCATGAAGGCAAAGGTACTAGAAAGATCCCCAAATACGAATAGATCCCTAGAAATATCTCTGACGCTAAGAAGGTATTAGAGGGCTATCTCTGCAACCAACTTCACGCAACCTTGTGCTTAACTCCAGTGTGAGCGGAGCGTCCTGAAGTCACTAATTACACAATGGATTTCACCACTCCATGGTCAGACACATATGTTTAGTTTAATAGCCTTAGAGAAGTTTACTCACAAAATCCTATTCCAAGGCCCTATATCCTATGCTTGTTTGTGTACTCTGAAAAAATAAAATCATTTCTAATCAATTTTAATTAATCAACGTTACTTTTAATGGCTTTGTTTACTCAAGAGATGTGGTCGTGAAACTGATGATGTTATGACTCAACATATTAAAGAAATGAATATGAACATAATGCTAAGTCTAATTTTAAATTCTCAAAAGATGGTAAGCTTTTAAAATGCAACTCCACAATTTCAATAAGATGCAATCTTTCCACATATGTCAAGATCAATACTAAACAACTAAAAGAGCAAATGCCAAAAATGAAAAATGAGCAAAATGTATATTTTTGTATTTTCAATATAAAGAAATGAAAATGCAAGGATTGAATAACAACTTGATATACAAACCCTACTGCAAGCAAACAGAGAAAAGCCAAGCAGGATACCAAGAAGCGAACACTCAGACCAAGATGCAAGGTCAACCAATGAAAAATATGATAAGAAAGAATATTGTTTAAAAATTCAACAAAAAGAAGGTTTCCTATCACTCTGTAAGCACTCAACAGTTAGGACAAAGACCCAAGAAGACTCAACAACCATCAAAACTCACTAAACAAACACCAAAATCAGCTAGGAAGCCTAAAAAGTTGATGTACGCGACTGTTTGAGGAAAACTTGCGTATGTAAGCGCCCTATAGAAGGAAAACTCATGTATGTACGCGTCTCTGAAGTACAAACCTGTGTATATGTAGTAAAATACTACCTGGGCAAGGGTTAAGCCAAGAAACTCAAATGCAAAGTAAAAATAGGTTGTCACGAAATCAAGCGACAAGGAAACTCAGGCTAATATAGAGCAAGTCAAGGAAACATGAGTTTGATGCAAAGTAAAAATAGGTTGTCAAGGAAACTCACGTTCGGTGAAGACCATCGTTGAGCACACAAATCAAAGCTTTATACTTGCAACTTGTCCTCAACAACCAAGATACGCAAGCATATGGTGATAATATATATTGTTAGCACATACAATAACATAATCCATTAACATTCATAACAAATACGCCCATGGAATAATAATTCAAATATTTGCAAGATATCAATTGGACGAGAAAATAATATTTCTATTAAAAAATGATCAACATAAGTGTATAAGTGACAAACTTCCATGTCAACACGTCTAAGAACTGAGAAACTAAGTCCCTTCCACCTGGGCCTCCACAACTTCAATCCTCCACCAAAGGCAAGCTCATATAAGAGAGACAATGAGGTTCTCCATCAAAGAGGGAAGAGCTTGGGGGCTGAACAATGTGTTTAGACTTTCAAGGATAAAGGGATGCAAACTCAATGTGAAGTGAAAATTTCTCCAAAGTATCTTTGCTCTCAAAAGTTGAATTCTCTCCTCTTCCACGGTTTGGATATGGCCCAATTTATAGCCTTCAAATGGAACTGAAGGGCCGAGTCAGAACGTTTCCAGTATATGGAAGGTCAAGGATCATGGTTCTCACGACGTGACATGGAAACCTGACACAATTTTTAATTTTCAGCACCAAACTCGATGTATGCACATTGTCTAACTTGTAGGGTGCGTATATGTGAAAAAATATGATTTCTTGGCTCTGGGAAGTACAAAAGGGGACTTCAAGTCTGCATAGGGAAATGGAAAGGCCTCTGAGCAAGTTGTATGGGGTGAGGAAATACTTGCTATAACATGCATGTCCCAACGAATGTCGAAAAATGAGGTCCAGGTGTTCTGGTGAGAGATAGAAGGTGGAGCGCGATCCTTGATCCAAAGCAATGGAAGGAGGAGGGAGAGTCTCTTCATGGCATACCTCCCACGAGATTTCTTCCTCAATTATGGAAGTGTCCCAATCCAAGGTAGCGGTTGTATTAGGGGTAGAGAAACTAGTGAGGGGCGGCGGGTCCTGGGGATCGGGGACAATATACAGAAGGGAAGGTGGTGGGATGTGAACCGACATTGCTAGAATTTCCTCTTCCATAATAGCCATTAGAGGTTCTTCTCCCTCCCTGTCATGGCAGTCGAGAGGAGTCAGGGGAAACTGGGAAAAGTGACGAAGCCTTCTCTACCGGGCTACATAGATGTAATACAAAGGCCCCCTCTTGGGCTTGCCTGTCTCCCAAGGCATGACAGTGTAAGTAATCAGGAAGTTGAGTAGGCGTAGTGCTTACATGAAGGGGGGAAAAGGCAGGAGAGGCACAGACTACACCCAAATGCGAGAGTTAGTTCGAATCCAAGTGACAAGAACCATATCTTACCTGAAGTAAATGGAGAGGCGTCGGAGGAGTTAAGGGGACCTGACTCATGTGTCCTATACCCATCTCTGTCTGCCAAGTCTATTGCGCAAGGGAAGACATTAAAATAGGGCCGAAGTGTCGTCTCTTCTACATGTAGGGTCCTTGAATACCTTGAATGTCACTCATCCTACAAGATTTGGATGGGAGGGTGGTGACATGTGCATTTAAATCTCTAGTGTGCATGATGTCCACTTTGCACCCCATCCGTAGGAGTACAATCAGGATTAGCAATTTTCATGCATTGCAGCAACAACAGGGGAGTTGACAAAATTTGCACATCTATCTAGATATTATCCTCCATTGAGGTGGCCCCTTCATTGGCTAAGCGGTTTGCAACCTTGTTGGATTCTCTTCTAACGTGAGAGGAAATAAGAATGAGGTTGGATCGCAGGAGGGTGTTGAACTCTTCAAGCAAGCCGATGAGTCTCCAACTTGAGGAGACTTTCACTGGGTTGGATCCGTTGATTATTTTTGAAACAAGTGAGATGATCACTTGCGAGTCCCCTTTCACTATTAATTGATTTATGCGGTGATAGGTGGCCAATTGTATTCCCTTGATGAGACTCCATAGTTTCACAACATTGTTTGTATCTAGGCCTAAGTAACCAACCTTGACGTGGATAATTTTCCCAGTACTATCTCAGAGACCAACCCCATAACCAGTCGGGCCAGGGTTTCCCTTCGAGGCGCCATCAAATTTCAATTTGACAAAGCCTGGAGGGGGGGGAGCCAGGAGGTGGGATTGTGGGTTGGAGAACCAAGATGAGGGGGGCCTTGAAGGTGATGGTTGGAGAGATTTAACTGCCAGTTTGAGAGGATAAGGATTTCAAAGGAATTGCATTGAATATCTTTTGGGGACCAGTGGGCAACTCTAATGATTTCCTGAATCTGAGTTGTGATATTTCCCCAGGTTATGAGGGGGGGAGGGTTGGGAGTGGAAAATCCTTGTGTTTCGTTCTTTCCAAATAAACCAAACTGTGAAGCCTGGTAATAGTTGCTAGATTCTGTTTAAGATTGGGTTTTGGTAGACGTTTGATCCCCAATTTTCCATAGTGTTGATGATGATGTCCCTATTTTTGTTGGATCTTCACATGATTTGGGCAACCTGATCTCGGATTTCTCCATTGCGGGGGAATTGATTTCAGAGATGCTCCATAGTTTCCTCGTGTTGCTTACAGAGATGACATATTGAAGGCCCCACAAAACCTCACATTCTGAGATTGTCCCAAGTGAGGATGTAGTTTTGAGCCATTAGCCAAAGGAAAGTTGAAATTTTTGGCCATAGTTTATATTTACAAATGATGTTCCAGATGTGCCCCTTTGGTTGTTTGTGGAAAATTTTGTGGAGATAGTAGGCCTCTTTTACTGAGAACATACCATGTGGAGAATATCCCCACCTGAGAATTTTCGGGTCATCGTTGATTCCGATCTTTCTCTGAGCGGCTATGGTGCACCAAGGTTGCAAGTCGCTGCCATTTGGAATGTTGAGTTCATGTGGATGAGTCTTCCAGGTGCGCTAGGGAGGATGATGCGAAGTCTCTAGTCAGAGATCCCTGATATTGAGTATGATCATCGGCTGCATTTGTTGATAAATAGGGCGAAGTGTTTCTAATGAGTGAAGAAGTGGAAATTGTTGCCAAGAGTCATGCCAAAACGTGGTCGTTTCTCCATTGCGGATTTCATAGAATGCATGCCTTTGAATGAGAGGGCGACTACGCCATGCTACATTCCATATGTTGGACCCTTGGGTCTGGGTGTTGTATCTAATTAGGAGATTCTCATTGATATGCGGGGCATGCTTGTACTTCCACATTCTGGCCCACAATTCTGTGGGGTGTTTAAGCCAATGCCACCAAAGTTTTGCACCCATTATATTGTTAAGCTTGCTAGGATCCCTTAATACAAGTCCACCTAAGGATTTCAGACGATAGATTTTGTCCCAGCCAGCCAGTGCCCACTTTTTGTCAGGGTGGTGACCATGCCAATGAAAATTCCACTGAAAGTTTCTGATGGTTTTGAAGGATCTGAAAATTCCACTGGAAGAGATTGAAGGAACAATTTTAGAAGGACAAGTCTAGTTGCAATATTGAGGGATCTGAGGGTCCAATTGCTTAGTTGGTTGGAGATGGAAAGGAAGAGGTTGTCCCAATAGATATTATGTGTTGCAACAACTAAAAGGGGGATTCTAAGATAGTTGGATGGAAGGGAGCTCTTGGGAATGCCCAAAAGTCTAGAGATGTGGGATTATACTGCAGGCAAAGTGTTAAAGAAGAAGAGTTGGGATTTTTCAAGGTTGAAGGAGGTCCCAAAGGCATCAACAAAGTTTGTGAGAATGGTATTGAGTTTATTAGCTTCTTGTGAGGTGGGGGTGTTCATCAATAGAGTATTATCCACAAATTGACTGTGAGAGGCTTCCAGTTGGAGGTTGTGAAGGGGTAATCCCTTGAGAGAACCATTCTCAATCAAGGATTTGATGTACCGGCCTAAACCCTCGGCCATGATGACAAAGAGGAAGGGAGAGATGGGGTCCCCTTGACGGATGCCTCTGGAGGGGGAGAAGGGTTGGGAGGGCACACCATTTACCATAATAGAAAAGAAGGCAGAAGAAGTCAGTTTCATGACCTAGTCAATCCAAGCCTTGTCGAAGCCAAAGGCCTTAAGAAGGGAGATCATGTATTTCCAACTAATTCGATCAAAAGATTTTGAGAGGTCCAATTTGATGAGCATACCTGGGGTACAGGTCGATTTGAGTGAGTGAATCACCTCGTGTGCCAGAATGATGATGTCCATAATTTGACGCCCCTCCACATATCCTAATTGTTCCTTGGAGATGATGAAGGGAAGGACAGGCTTGAGCCACGATGTTATGACCTTTGTGATGATTTTGTAGATTGCATTGCAGAGTGCTATGGGGCGAAATTGCTTTGGGTGGGAAACCCATTCTTCCTTTAGGATTAGCGTGAGGAAAGTAGCATTGAAGGCCGAGAGGACTTGCCCCGAGGAGCTAGATTCCTCCACTAGTTGCCAAAATTCTTCTTTGATCATCGACCAACAATAGTGGAAGAAATCTGTTGTGAAGTCAACAAGACCTGGAGCCTTTCCCAATGGCATTTCTTTTACTGCTTGATCCACTTTTTCTTGTTCTAAAAATAAATGGTTATTAAGAAGGATTTAATTATTTATGAATCTATAAAAGAACTCTTATAGCTTCCAATAATTATTGCAAAAATATAACTAATTGGAAAATTATATTAAATAATGAAAAAACATTGAAAACTCTTGCAAATAATAAATGAAGAACACTATTGCATTGCAATTTTTATAAAAGGAAAGGGAACAAGATTGAACATGTAGTGAATCTTTTCTAATATACGTAGGGAAAAATTATAGAATCTGTGTGGGGTCCCAAAGGAAAGAACACGAAAGGTTATGTAGGTGAGGACAAGGAGACTGCAGTAGTTATTAGACAACTTATTACAATTTTAAGTAAGTAAATAAATATATTATATTACTATATTTAAATACAATATGATTTTCAAAAAACAAGTATAACCATAAACAAATTTCTTACACATATGTATCTAAAATCTTTATAAATAAAATAAAATAAAATAATGTTTTTTAATTTGTTATAAAAATATATATAAATCAATTATATATTAATAATAAAAATGAAAAAGGCAAATCAATTATATATTAATCAATTATGATGGGCGCTTGAGGAACATAATTGATTTCATACTGTGAGGGCCTCCTGAATGCAACGAGATGGGCGCTTTTCGATAGGGATTGGTAAACTAAACAAGCGGTGGCATCATCATCGTATTAATCAATTATGTACTAGCATACCCCCGAAGCGGGGGAATGTAAACGCCAAAGAGAACAATATAGAATATATTGTTCAAACTTTGTTATAATTATATTATTTCTTGAGTAGCATTGTAATGGTATATTAATCATTTCCATGCATAAAGGAGAATAGGGATTTTTTTTTTTGCAAAGTAGTTAGGCCAAAGTATGATTGATAGATATTTGTTAGCAAATATTTGACACAAGTTCATTTCATGTATAGAATTATGGTCCAAGTCAAATAGCTCATGTGTATAAGTATGGAACAAGTCGAAAATTGCATGTATAGAAGTATGGACCAAGTCAAACATTGTGTGTATGTAAGTATGATTACAACATAGAAGAATCTAGAAGCAAAGTGACAAAGAACATAAGTGTTCCTCTTTTTTTTTCTTCGTAGTGAGACATAACCAATATCTTTCATTTTTTCATAGCGCTCGAAGGAGAATGATGGTGCTATTCACATTCCTTCTATAGTAGCAGTGCGTGACATTGCTGTGAAGGTCAAGCCTTGATGTTCAATGTTTCCAATGTCAATGGTAGACCTTGTTACGGTCATTCCTTGAGATTTATGTATAGTCAATACCCAGGCCATCTTAAGGGGGATTTGTTTCTTGTTACCCCTTTGTATGGGTGGAATTGGTACATGCCTTAGTTGGGTGTGGTCCCATGGAGGGCCAATGTATTTATCAAATGCCACAACACCATATGTTGGCAAATTTGGAGGGCTATTTCCTGGTGTATATACAATTTGCACGATTACTCCGAGAGCACCATTGACTAAGCCTGCTTGGACCCATAAATTGCAGGATAACATAACTCGTTGGCCTATACCTAGCAAGACATGTTTTTCCACCTGGTCATCATCTTGTTGGTGTGCTTCTGAAGCACCAAGTAATTCTGCAACACTTCGTGCAATTGTCATATTCAAGGATTGAAGCTGGATTGAAGTGTCAAACCTTTGACATTCTTAAATGGATAAGAATCTGTCAGTCCTAGATTGAAGGAGGTTCCAATCATCAATTGTTGGTGTAGCATTGTGAATGTTGGTTAACAACTGTCAAAAGTGAGACTAGGTGTTAGATATGCCTTGTTGTCGGAATATTGTTTCCAACTTGATTACAGTGGTAAATTTTGTCCATAAGCTCCTCCTTGGAGTTGTTCCCACATAAAGAGGTTTGTCCATTACTAGTGGTAGCTGACCTAAGTTTCCCACAAGGATTATTGAACGGGAACCAAATGAGCAGTGGTTTCTTTTGGAAATGCTTCACGCAAGCGACTTACAATATGTACAAAATTTTTAGATCCTATGAAGCTCATCTCATCAATTAGAATGTAGTGAATATGTTTCATCTCTTCTTGGAACACTGTAAGGGATTGGCCATGTAAAGACCTCATGTCCTTGATAGGAATCCTAAGTCTTGCATGTATGTTAAACGTTGCAACTCCAGTAGGGGAAAGAAGCAGTATTGGGCTATGGCCAATTGTTGCTTGAGAAGATAGTGCTTCTTTGATGCAATGTGTAAGGTAGGACTTTCCTGTCCATGCAGTACCTTGGATGATCATCTTCAATGGTTCTTTTGGTTCTCTTGCTTGAAAGTGTTGGAGGATGATGTTGAATGCATGTTGTCGATGTGTAGAAAATGTATTGTTGGAAGGAAATATCGGATTGAGTTCTTATATGACTTTTGCATTCTTTCGATTATAGTTGATTAAGTTTGGTGTAGTTTCCAGTGTATCTTGTGATAATGCGAGCCAATCCTATGGGTGGGAAGTGTCAATCTCTCAGAGTCCCAATATATCAAGAGAAGTGAAGTTGATATTTCCTGTAGGGGTCAAACTTGATAAAAACTGCCATTCATTCATCTCCATGTTTTGTTGTATGGTGATATGACTATCCTCATCTTCAAATGATTGCTCATTAGGAGTGTGCACAGGGCTGTGATGAACATGCCATACATGGTAGTCATTTTTTATGATCTCCCAATTAGACACAATGTCTTCTTTTGAAAGACCTATATCTTCAGAGAAGGAACGAAAGGGTTTGTATAAAAGTAGCTGACTCCAACAAAACTCAACAAAGGCATTGGAATCTTTTTTTGATATTGTAGTAAAAAGGGGTCATACATGGACAATTGCGGGGATGCTGCGGGCCCGGGTCCTGGACGCTTCTGGCACCTCGTGCATCGGGAATATGATAGGCTATTATTTTGTAATTCGAAGTCGCGATGGGTGAAAAGGCGAGGAGCCTAATCGCGCGCCAGGTGTCTGCTGTCGATGAACGACCGAGGCTGCTTCGCGATACTACGGGCCCACCTCTAGGCACTTTCGACACTCCGAGGTTCAGGGTTTCGGGATGTGAGATGATGAGGGACTTTCACCCTTCGAACTCCTGACTGCCGATATGCCGACTAGATCTCGCACTATGTGTCGCGGGATCAGACAACCCAGATTCAGTCTCAGCATAAAGCCGCTTTCTTTGACGTTATACATCGGTCAACTTGCTAGCCCCGATATTCCGATGACCGTTGATCTGCTCTTATGGACGGATCCGAGCTGCTGACATCGTAATTCCACCCGCCCGCTTGATTGGAAACCTCAAAACGAGATTTTTTCCATGCTGCGCTCAGGCACTTCTCATGCGACTTGCAGACCCAAATACTTTTGCGTCTAGAACAAGAAATGTCGCTAACAGTGTTTGTTGGTGTTGTTTGGAACGTGGGGGCATTTTGTGTGCCATATGAAATTTCCTATAAGAGAAACAATGAACGATTTGTAGTTAAAACTCAAATTTCTTGATAGCACCTTTTGTATTTTGTATGTTTGATATCATATGGGTGAAATCATGAAGGTGGGTTACACTTTTGCTTGTTTTATGACAAAAAAAACTGTATTTTCACAAGTTATTCAACTTCCGGCATATAAAAGTATTTTTTTTATTTAGAATTTCACTTTACAGTAAAAACGAAACTTGTGAAGAATTGTGTTAGCTTTCTAATGACTATTT
>JASDQU011400658.1:0-18420 GCA_032191745.1 Picea mariana | reverse complement strand
AATTTATTTGCAGTAGCTGAAGAGAATTGTAATACACGACCTCTCTGATTTTCTGTGGTCTTCAACATTTGTTCTTGAACACGTGGGACTCTTTTAAGTGCTCCAATGGCTCTCCAACACTCCACAATGGCATCTGTATGCAAATTGAAAGTCAATTCATGTTGAGCCTTCTTGCACACTGAACAAAGTCTTTGATCAATTCTTCAAGAGCAATGTATATAATCGAGCATAATGAATTCAACGACTGACTGTCAAAACGACGTCTGTGTTAAACAATCAACAACTGCACGCTCCATACAAAGTCTCAACCATAGTCCAGTTAGCTTCTGAGAATGACAGCTTCAAATAAGGCGACTCCTCTCTTTTTCGACGGTGTCTTCATTCCAACAATGCCTCACATACCCCATCTTTCACTAAGCGGCTCCTCTATGCAGCTTCAAGAGCTCTGACTAATTTGGATGAAAGCTCGCAGATGCGTTGAGACGATTTTCCTCTCAGTTGATGACTCCCTCAACCATTGACGAATGAAACTCTCAAATAAAATAGAACCAGCGTAGAAATGAGTGATTTCTCAAACCCTACGCAACTCTCTCTGATACCAATTTAGAAATAAGGAGAGCTGCTATTACACAGATTACACACACAAACTGTAATTGTATTGCACACAATGAACATAGATACATCACACTTAAATAAGTGTTGTGAGATCCAACTTATTCCACTCTTGGAGGGAGAGGTTGAGAGAATCTCTCAACATCCTCCAGCTAACCCAATCCAATCCCTAAACTTTAGAATGTAGCATTAATTAGGTATTATCTCTAACAATAAGGACTATTCAAGTTTCATGTTGATTTTAGGAATATTAGAGAGTTTTGAAGAAAAAAGAATAAAGTTTATATTGAACATATGTAAAGTTAATATAAGAAATTTAAATATTGTGAATATTAAGTAAACCACTAAATATACACTAAAAATAAATTAAAATAAAAAAACTTTGCAATTTCATCATAGAACTTTATATAAATGTTAGCAGAATGTTTTTTTTATGATAAATAATGAAATTGGATTTTAAGTTAATACAATTTTCTTTTAGCTATAAATGTAGTATACCTAAATATCCATTATATTTTCATAAAATCCAATTCCATAATATATCTTAGAACAATTAACTAAAATATTATTTTTTAAAAATAATAAACAACATAAAATTTCTAAAAATACCATAAGTATCTTAAACCGCATTTAAAATAATAGTTAATAGCATCCTTAATTAAGGTTGCTATAAAATTTTAAAAAGAAGAAAATGAATTTTACTTTAATCATGTCAACAAAATAAACTTTGTGACAAGATATATTATTAGTATTTTCAAAATAATCCGTAACCACATCAAAATCTTAAACATTATGACAAGATAGATTATTATTATTTTCAAAGTATTCATTGAACCTAGATTTCTATTAAGACAATAAACATTTTGGAAAGAAAAAATTAAAAAAAAAAAGTAAATAAATAAAACAATTTTGAAAAAGAAAAAACTAAAAAAAATTTAAAAAGAAAAACTAAATAAGTTAAAAAAATTATTCATGGAAAAAAAAACTAATTAAAATTTTATAAAATAAACATTAATTTAAAAATAAATTAAAATAACAACTTTTATTTACAATGATATCTCACTACCAATAATGAATTTTAATTTTTATAATTCTAAATTTTAATAAAAATAAAAGTAAATTGTCATAATTATATTTAAAAAAATTCAAAATTAATTTATAGAGAATGAAATTTTATTCCAAAATTACTCTAACATATAATAATAATTTTTATTTTAATGTTATTTGACACCTTGATACATAAGAAAAATATAAACAATCTTTTAATTAAGATATCACTATAATAATTTCTTTTTATTCAAGTAGTTTGTTAGTCTTTTTATGGATAAACATTAAGTATGAGATAGTTTCTGATTTTTAAACATATTTTGAGAACCTAATGATTAATATTTATCATTTTCATTATTTTGATTTATTTGTATCTTTACTACTTTGCTTTCACCTTTTTTTTTCTACTTTGTAATTGTTTAGACAAAATTCTAAATAAATCTCCAATTTGATCATGCCAAATTCAAGTTCATGCTCTATTAATTGTTTATTTCACATGTAACCCTACAATTGAGTCTGAATCTCTCTAATTTTCCAGTGTTTATGCATTCTATTCAAGCAACATAATAGGCAATTAAGCTATGAAATCGTGCAATCATGCCTTTAATACACCTCTCCAACAAAAGTTTTCTCCAACCAAAGTTCTAATTATAATGTTAGATGTAAATCAAAAGATTTGAGATGTATATTGTTCTCTAACAAAAGTTTCAATTATAAAGTGAGATTTAAATCAAAATATTTGAGATATATTTTTAGTCAGATGTAAATTAAAAGATTTTTTTTATTTCACATTTTTCCAATCAAAGTTCCATTTATAACATGAGATGTCAAAATATTTGAGATGTATTTTTGGGTGAGATGTTGTTCCAATTATAACGTGAGATGTAAAGTAAAATATAATTATAAAGTGAGATTTAAATCAAAATATTTGAGATATATTTTTAGTCAGCTGTAAATTAAAAGATTTTTTTTATTTCACATTTCTCCAACCAAAGTTTCATTTATAACGTGAGATCTCAAAATATTTGAGATGTATTTTTGGGTGAGATGTTGTTCCAATTAGTAAAGTAAAATATTTAAAATGTTTTCTTGGGTGAGATGTCAATCAAAATATTTGATTTTTTTTCCTATGTGTTTTTCTTTGCTTACTTTTTCTTCTCTAAATTGTTTTCAAGGCATTTCCTTCATACTTCGTGCCAACGCACTAGTGTAATTTTTTCTAGGCACGATGTTATCCTTTTAGAGCTTGAAACACTAAGTTGCATTTTTTTAATTTATAAAATTATTAAAGAACTTTTATATAGGTCCAAGGATGGCTTGGACGAGGTTGATGTAGATGTCATACCTTTCTTCTACTCAGTTCGTGATAATCAATAGATTATTTTCATTGCAGTGTTCTTCAGATTTATTTCCTATTTTTCTATGAAAGCGTAAAATCCACTCTCTGTTTGGAGATTCTTAGAAATAAAACTTCTAGAATAAGAAACTCTTTGTCATAGTTCACCATGTGCCTTTATTGTCATCATTTCCTACGATTTCATAAATTCTTCAATTTCAAACAATGGGAGAGTTTTAGCTTAAATTTAAGTGAGAATTTTAAAGAATTCCATGTTGAGAAACAACATTACAGACTCCATTTTTCAAAATCTTTAAATGTTGAGAATTTTTAAAGGTTGAAAAGGAAAATAAGATTACACAGTACACATAAGGAAAAATGGCACTAAAGGAAAATAAGATTACAAATTTATATATGTAAAATTCGTTGGCCTACCTGATATACATAGGTAGATTTGCAAATGAAAAAATGAAAATGAGAGGAATTGATCTTTAAAGCTATCAAACTGATGAAGAAGAATGTAGACAGAGCAAAGGTTTGATAATGTAAATTGAAATTGTCCATTCAAGAGTTTTTATATAGAAAAATGAGGAAGATCGGACGACCGACTTAGTACTATCCGACTTACCAACGGTTGCATAAACCGACTTCTTGATTGCATGTAGTAGTTATACTTCTTAGCTACTTCCAGGTTGAGATTTGATTGTCGTCCTCAATTGCCTCTCATAGTTTTAAATGTGCTTACAATTTTAAATGTGACTGACATTTTTAAATGTGACTGACATTTTTAAATGTGATGTCAAGTTCTTTAAATAAAATACTTCAACTCCTTTAGAATGTAGGAAGTAGGAAGTGTTGACAATGGAAGTTGATGGGTTAGTAAATACTTGTCACAACATCATGCACATACATCTCATTCCCATGTAAGAACACTTAATTAGAACATTATGCGAATACATCATACATCAAATTTAATACAGATGAGAGATTTTAGTTGGAGGAAGACATACCACGAAGGCTCGAGATGAACGTCCCCTTAAAAGAACGCCTTTCGACGTAATTAATCAATTATATATTAACAATAAAATTAAATAAGAAAAATGAAAATATATATTTAAAAGCTTTGTAAATTAAATGTAAAAAAACATTTTTTAAAAATTTATTATAAAAATATATATAAATCAATTTAACTAATTAATTATATATTAATGATAAAAATAAATAATAAAAATGAAAATGATAAATCAATTATATATTAATAATAAAAGTAAATTAAAAAAATGAAAATGACAAAAAGTAAATAATAAAAATAAAAATGGCAAAACATATTGTTTATTAAAAACATTAAACATATATAATAACCCTGTGTATATTTGTTTGTGTGTATTAAACCTATGACATTTACACTACTCGAAAGAAGATAGGCCCTTCCTTCCTTTAAGCACCAAATTGTTTATTAAAAACATTAAACATATATAATAACCTGTGTATATTTGTTTGTGTGTATTAAACCTATGACATTTACATTACTCGAAAGAAGATAGGCCCTTTCTTCCTTTAAACACTTTGAAAAGAACTTAAACAATTTTAATAATTATCTATATATAACTCTTAATAATAATTTTGAAAATTTATTAAAATAAAAATAAATATTTTTTTCTATTTTTATACATTATAAACAAGTGTTGCATGGTAGCTAGTCTTTGCCGGGTTGGAATGAGAATAAATGCACATGTATGGGAATAAGTAGCAGAGGAAAATGAAAACTGCAACGAACACATGGCAAACAACATGAACTACAAGTGGTATCCATGCAGAAAATGACACATGGCTCCTATAGCAATTATGGCATTGAAACCATTTAGTTTTTGAAAGTATTTTCATTCTGATTATACTGTGTTTTACAAAATTCATCTAGCTTTTATTTTCTTAATAAGATTATGTAGTTTTTCCTATTACCAGTGGCACAATAGATAGATACAAAAGAACACATATATCCCCATCACTTGTAACTAGATATATTGTTGGAGTCTGACTTGGCATGTTCAAAATTTCAGTTCCTACCCTGTATGTTTTATCTCTTTAATGTATTTATGAAATTCATCCATAATGATCTCTGTATATTTCCAACTGGCTTTCATCCCAATATTTAGAGTTAAGTATAATTTTCATAGTCACTTCTTTAATTTTTCCCATGGACAAAGTAAGCAACATCCATTTCATTCTATTAAATAGATCATCTGGCTTGTGTGTCTCTATATGTGTTAGGATAAATAAAGTTATATGTGGTGGCAAAGAAACAAATATATATATATTTTTGAAGATTCTTTGATCTTCTTGTGTGACCAATTTCTCTCCAGGAAGAGGGCATCTATGTATAGTACCAACTGGACATCTCAACATATCTATACAGTTGATTGTTTTTTGGCAATGCTAAAAAAATTCTAAGGTTTATATTTATGCAATCTGTCAGGACCGAAACAACAATCTAACGAGGATGTCAGTCCTACTACATTTTTATAGATGAGTATAGTTCAAATGTGGGACCTAGAGAATTTCTATGGTAATGACTTAAAGAAATACAAAATGATAGAAAATGTTTTTTTTGTTTTGTTTTTTGAAATAAAGGTTCTTGGAAAATAGGACCAAGAATCACACACATTAAACATTCAAATTAAATAAACACAATTTCCTGACATCCAGCATAGTCAAAGATAAAAAATTCTGAGCACATAAAAATAAGAGAAGATGACTGACATGCACAAATAGAACTAATTTTGCATTCCGAAAATAAGGTTACAAGGCACTGTCGAGATTGTTCCCGAAGTAGTTTTCTTTGAAATTTATCAAAAAATAATAATGTCTGTTACATATTCCTGGAAATTTAAATGTGTTTGTCATATAGACTGGGATTGGGGCTCCCGCGGACCATAAAAGAAATAAGTACAAGAAATAGGACTGTAGAAAGAAGAAGTGGGCGACGATAGAGAGCAAGACCTAAAAATAAGAAATTGGAAGTTATCAGTCTTTGGTTAGAAATTTCTACTTAAAGAGGTGGAATAACTGAATTGATAAACAAAGCAGGATGTGATCAGTATAGACTTACCATGATGGTATCTATCTCCCCCTTTTCTATTTGCTTGCTGAGGCATTTTTATTGCTCTCATCGATGACTACTAGAATCGTGCCAACTGCTTGTTGTCCTTCATCGGTGAGCTTGTCGATTGCCCTTTGGAGCCATTCTTCAATGTAGCTTCTCATGGGGGCCATGTTGATCTCATCCCAGATTTTTATGTTGAAAAGATCCTTTTCTAATTCCCATAGATCGATAGAAAGATTATGCAGAGCCTGATCATTTTCTTCATTTTGTACCGAATAGTCCACTAGCCAGTTGTCCATGTCATCTTCACCATATTCAAGGATGTTGTAAAATGTTTCTAAAGACAACCACTTAAAAATATCAACTTGTTCATCAAAGGCTTGCTTGATTAAGGACAAGGAGTTGACGATTAAGTTGGGGTCTTGGACCTCGTTGGTACTTCCGGCTAAGTCTATTTCAGTCAACTTTCTGAATAATTCTTCTTTCTTTGATATGGCTTGTTCACATGATTGGACAATTAGCTGTAGGTTCTTAAATTTCTCTTTCCAGCATGCATTTAATTGTTTGATCCGGTTTGGGGAGGGGAGATCTTCTTGTCTTATTCTCATATATGTCATGTTGCTAGCATGGATGCCAAAAGGGAGGACCGCCTCTAGATAGAAACGTTCTTCATTTTTTAAATCCACCTGCAAATGTTCATGCAAAGCATGTGCTGTCATTCCAAGGGAAGCTACACTTTTTGATGTTTCCCAGGCCCGAGTAATTAGTTCCATTCTTTTCTTGATATTCTTCTCCACATAGCCTCTACACAATGTGAGGAGGCTGTAGGATCCTTTTAATTTGGCTACAGGGGTGGCAGGCACAGTTATTACTAAAGGACTAATAAGCAATGGGATAGGAATCAAAGCTTCCTCCAATTCCTTGAGCCGGTCCTTCATTCTGGCATTCTCCGCCTCAATGCCTCCAATGGAATCATCAAGAGAATCTCTGGTTGCTCGGTGAAGTCAAGAGATTTGGGACGATTGCATGTTCCCAAGGTTAATCTTTGAATGAGATTTCCCTTTCATATTTCTTATAACTCTCTTTTCAATAATTAAATTTTTAGATTCACTGTAAAAAACAACGCTCTGGAATACGAAGGATTCATCTTCGTAAAAACATTTGGTCTCAGCTATTTCCATTTGGGGATTATGCTGGATCTCTTCCCCAGGCTGATCAACATTGTAGAATACGTTATCCAGATCAGTCTCAAGTTCCATGTCTTCACTTTCAATTTCAGGCTCTTCCGCTTGCCCTACAACGTTTTTTTATCTTCTTCCTCATGGGAAGCTTGTGAGAAATATCAATTTTACTGCGAGGAGAGTTCTTATCTCCTCCTCCATTTGCATAATTAGGGGTTGATTTCTTACTGGGGTGGGCCATTGGAGCGATGCTCCTGGATGTCGTACTCTTGGGAGTGGTAACCGATTATTGAACACTCTTCTCACCGAGGCCTTTTCCCCGTTGTTTGTACAATTCAGTGGTGCTTTGTAATGTCTCTAGGTCACTAGCATCAAGAGAAGGAGTTTTTTCGTCATTGTCTCTATCTTCGTTCAGGCGTGTTTGGATAAAAGAATTTTTGAAGCCAACTGCAAGTAAATGTTCTAAAAAAATCTCATTAGGGTCGAACCCTCTTAGCCTTTCAACATAGCTTAGGTTCAAGTTGTTGAAATGGCCTGTGAATTCGTCAATCCTGTTGATGTTCCTAAACACGAAGTTCCCAACTTTCCAAGGCAAAGGAATGAACCGCTTTTTTCTCTTCTCATGGAAAAAATGCAACCAGTAGTTGTATTGCCTTGCTATTTATGTAAGAAACATTCTATTCATAATGTGACATGGAAGGAAAGCAAGATTTTCCTTGTAGCCAAAAATCATTATCACACTGTAATTATCCATTTGTTCAAGTGTCCCCTTCCTGTCCAAAAACTTGGTTGTTTGGTTAGACATGCGGGGAGCATCCTTTCCTAATAATAAATCTTTGAAAACTGAGACAAAGTCATTAAAAACCTCATAAAAACATCGAGAGGCCTTGTGCCTCCACAAGGCTTGGTACCAGAAGGTTACTGGGTCGAATTCACAGTTTACCTTCTTGGACACAGACAATTTTAGAAATAAACAGCAATGCGTGATCGCGAAAACCAAGTAGGATGACATATAAAATTTCTTCTCCTCTTTGAATCATGACAATTGGGAACATATTTCAATGGAAATTAGCTTCCCTCGATAAAAAAATTATTGTTCCTTGACAGTGAAATACAAAATATAAATAATCATGCGGGAAATACTTATTGTGGATTCTTGTCCTGTTATTCTTGTAAATAGCCAAGCAATTTCCCGGAATGGATTTCTAAATGAACTAACTTGCAACCTTGTGATATCTTAAGGAATTGGCATTGGGTCTTCTAGGAACTCGGGCAAGAGGTCCAACCCGTTATCATGATTATTTAAGAACTGCTTGTAGTCTTCTCCTCTGAAGGTCAATGTCGGCTCCAAAAATATTAACATATTGCAGAAGACTTGAGGTGACAAAGAAAAAGGAGAGTGGTCCCACTGTGGAATAATTATTTGGCCTAGAATATATCTCTTGGCTCACCAAGAGACCACCTCCTTACAGTAAAAAACTTTAGGGACATAACTTGCACGAGCAATTCCAGAGGTCCAAATTACCTCGTTCTGGGTGGAAGGTGATGAGTAGTAAGAGCATGCCCTAGACCACTGGAAGTTCTGGTCCTTGCACCCGAACATGTTCACTTTATATTCATAGCACTGTTGTCGAGCTGGTGCCATAAGTTTATGCGAACGTCTGTTTTCTCTAGACAATGTTTGAAATGAACAGTTGGAGGGGATAATATAATCCTCCACAAATCTTGGTCCAATGCGTGTGAATGGGAGATCTCCTCGAGCCTTTTTCTCATTAATGACAATATCTATGGTTGTTGCATGATGAGTTGTTAGCATTAAAGCTTAGTAATTGAATACTTAGAAGTGAAAAGGTGGCGGGTACGATGAAGAGCAATTAAGGATTGGAGATTTCGTGAACCCACCAACCCGACGACCCGCGAAAGACTTTCCATGATGTTTGAAATGAACACTTGAAAGGGATAATATAACCCTCCACAAATCTTGGTTTAATGCGTATTAATGGGAGATCTCCTCGAGCCTTTCGCTCATTAATGACAATCTTTATGGTTCCTGCATGATGACTTGTTAGCATTAAAGCTTACTAATTGCATATTTAGAAACAAGTGTGAAGGTGGCAGGGACGGGGAAGAGAAATTAAGGAATGGATAAGTATGGAAAGCGATCGATCGAGATTCAAAATAGGGTTAAAAGGGATACTTAGGAGAGGTGAGGGCTTGACGGTCAAATTGTATGTCTCAGAAGTTTTGAGTGCAAAACATGTAAAATAGAAGAGGGCATGATGGGGCAGTCCAGCGGTCAGTTTGTATATTGCAGAACTCTAGGTGATGTTTGCAGGTCACAGAACAATGGAAGCGCAATCTTGAGCCCGCCTATCCAGGAACCCGCAATCGAAAAAGTGGCTAAGTATGGAATAGGGAAACAGTCGGTCAGACTCGTTTTTGCTAATATACTGAAATTTATAATAGATATCCCATTACCTGGCAAGATCTTTTCTACATGTTTCTGGACAAGTTGTGTAGGGATAGTTAGTGTGATTATCTCCTCGAGTCTTTTGCTCATTAATGACAATCTTTACGGTTGTTGCATGATGAGCTATTAGCATTAAACCTTAGTTATTGCATACTTGGAAAGAAGTGTGAACGTGGTAGGCATAGGAAACAACGATTAGGAATTGGAGATTTCATGAACCCGATGATCTGCGAAAGAGATTCCAAAAAATGACCAAGTATGGAAAGCGGTCGGACATGCTTCAAAATAGGGTGACAAGGGTTCCCCGGGAGATGCGAGGCCCCGAAAGTCAAATTGTATGTCTCGAAACTTTTGAGTGCAAAATGTGTAACACGGAAGAGGGGATGATGTTGGAGTCCGACAATCATTTTGTATATCGTGGAAGTCTGGGTGTTGTTTGTAGGTCACGAAACAAGGGAAGTGGAATCTAGAGCTCGCCTACCCAGGAATCCATGATCGAAGTGGCTAGGTATGGAATGGGGAAGCGGTTGGTTGAAGTCGAGATATAAAAGCATGAGTGCAAATGTGAACTTGTGAGTCCACCAACCCATGCAATTAGACATTTTCGAAAAAAATGACTAAGTAACCAGAAAGAGAAAGTAGAGGGAAAAAAGAAAGGGGAATTTGGTTAAGTATAGAAGAGGGAAAAGAAGGGAATAAAAGAGAGTGGGAAAATAGAAAAGCGGAGGGCAATTTCCGTAAGAGGGAGTTGGTCTCAAACAAACCCCATTGTTGCAAAATCATCATTTTCTAGTCCAATATTTTATCCACTTACTCGTTTTCTATTGTGCTTGTATCATTAAAAAGGGTGTGAGCAAATGCTTTGTTGAAGATTTGTTTTATTGCAACTTGTGGGAGTAATTGTGTTCTTCATACATTGTTTAATGCCTTGAAATATTATTTTAAGTATTAAACTTCCTACATGATGAGTTGTTAGCATTAAAGCTTAATAATTGCATATCTAGAAATAAACTTATTGTACTGTCAACTTGACCGTAAATAGAACAACGACGAACTTGAATTTTAATATTGTGGTTGATTTCATAGCACCATTTGAATTCAACTAGCATATATCATTTTTTTTTCAAAATATTTGCGAAGAAGAAATTTTGTAATTTCATTAATAAAGTACAAGTGTTCAAATAGAGGCCACGGGATGGACAACCAATAAAATGTTTCCTTTTGGAGTAAAGGAATCAAGGAAGTGAGAGGGAAATAAGAGATCGTTCCATCAACAAGGTTGAGATGAGAACGAAACTTCTTGGGTGGGGCCCCAACTCCCCCATTGTGAATTAATGTTGCTATGTTCTATATGCATTACGAATGGAATTGAATGTTGGTTTGAAATTGTGTGAAATTCATTTATGTTTCCATAGAAGCCTCATGTGATCGACACAATGCATTGTCATATAATTGTTCAATGCTCCATAATTGATCAAATTACTTGATTCAATACAATATTTAATAATTACAAGACTATCGAACCATGCAAACGAGAAGCGGTGTTAAATCCAACAAAGAAGCACCAACCAAGATTCCAAGGCAATTTTTTAATAATAAATCTATAAAAAAAATAGTGGGTAATATATATTTATCCATAGACATTGGACTAAGTTATTTTCACCGAAGCATTGAACATATTTGTCATAAATACAGGTAGAGGAGTTACAAAAAAAAACAAACATGGATACAATTATGTGTTGTTCATCTAGTGCAACAATATGCAGGAGCCATCGACAAGCTCTTGAACATGCATACAAAACTAATTATCATGATTTTTTAGGAACTCCTTGCGGTCTTCTCCTATGAAGGTCAATGTTGGCTGTGACAATCTCAACATCTTGCAGAAGACCTAAGGTGACAAAGAAACAAGAGAGTGGTTACGCAATGGAATAATTCTTTGGCTTGAAACAAGTCAACAACACTCCTACTCCTGACGCTGGCGACCTAGAGACATTGCAAAGCACCACTAATTTGTACAAACAACAGGGAAAAGGCCCCAGTGAGAAGAGTGTCCAATCCCCAACTACCACTGCCAAGAGTATGACATCCCGGAGCATCGCTCCAATGATCCACCCCAGTAAGAAAGCAACCGAAAATTCTTCAAATGTAGGAGGATATAAGAACCCTCCTCGCGGTAAAATTGATAGTTCTCACAAGCTTCTCATGAGGAATAAAAGAAAAAATGTTCTAGGGCATGCAGAAGAGCCCGAAATTGAAAGTGAGGACACACCAAGAGACCACCTCCTTATAGTCAAAGACTTTAGGGACACAACTTTCACAAGCAATTCCAGAGGTCCAAATTACTTCGTTCTGGGTGGAAGGGGACCAAGAGACCACCTCCTTATATGCAAAGACTTCAAGGACACAGGTTGCATGGGCAATTCCATAGGTCCAAATTGCTTCATTCTGGGTGGAAGGGGATGAGTAGTAGAAATATGCCTTGCACCACTAGGAGTTATGGTCCTCACCCCCTAAGATGTTAATTGTATATCCAGAGAACAGGAGAGTGGTCTCATAATTGAATATTTCTTTGGCTTGAAATATATATCTCGACGCACTAAGAGACCATTTCCTTAAAGTCAAAGACTTCAGGGACATAGCTTGCACCAGGGACAAATCCAAACCCAATCCAAAACCCTAAAAATGAAAGGAAAGGATACATCTCTAAGGGCGAGGACCACCATCTGAGTCGAGAGACTCAAACTCTTGAGCTGCAAAGCAGCTATTGCATTCAACATCGGTTTGTTTTCTCAAACCCCTTCCTTTGGTCTTGTTAGGGCCCCATCGTCGAGCTGGGAAGTGCCCCTCATTATGGTGGATTTCAATTTGGGCGCAGGAGTGGAACAACATTTGCATTTCCATCATCCATCGTCATATCATCATCCATTAGATCATCTTCTTCCGGCTTGAAATCAACCGCATCAACCTCTACACCATCCATCAACGTAGGGGGGGTTGCCTTGGAATTCTTTGGCTTGAAATATATCTCTCGGCGCAACAAGGGGCCATATCCTTCTTTGCTTCTGGGCAGAAGGAGATGAGTAGTAAGAATATGCCCTGGACCACTGGAAGTTCTAGTCATCTTACCCGAAGGTGTTTACTGTATCTGGACAGAACTGTTCTTGAATTGCTGCCATAAGTTAACGAGAACGTCTGTTTTCTCGAGATGATATTTGAAATGAACATTTGGAAGGGATGATATAACCCTTTGCAAATCTTGGTTTAATGCGTATCAATGGGAGATGTCCTCGAGCATTTCACTGATTAATGACAATTTCTATGGTTCCTACAAGAACTGTTACCATTAAATCTTACTAATTGCATACTTATAAAAAAGTGCGAAGGTGGCAGTGACGACGAAGAGCGATCAAGGATTGGAGATTTCGTAAAGCCGCCAACTGGATGACGCATGAAAGATATTCCATGATGCTTGAAATGAACACTCGGAAGGGATAATACAACCCTCCATAAATCTTGGTTTATTTCGTATTAATGAAATATCTCCTCTAGCCTTTCGGACATTAATGACAATCTTAATGGTTCCTGCATGACGAGCTATTAGTATTAAATATTAATAATTACATATCTAGAAAGAAGTGAGAAGGTCGCGGGGATGGCAAAGAGAGATTAAGCATTGAAGATTTTGTGAACCCGCAAACCCACGAAAGAGATTCCAAGAAATGGCCAAGTATGGAAAGTTGTTGTTCGAGCTTCAAAACAGGGTCACAAGTTATACTCAAGAGACGTGAGGGCCCGATGGTCAAATTTCGTGTCTTTGAAATTTTGACTGCAAAATGTGTAACACGAAATAGGGCATGATGATGGAATTCGACAGTCAATTAGTATATCATGGAACTTCGGGTGTTGTTTGTAGGTCGCAGAACAATGGAAGTGCAATGTTGAGGAAGCTTGCCCGGGAACCGATGATGGAAATAGTGGAAAAGTATGGAATGGGGAAGCGGTCAGTCGAACTCGTGATATAAAAGCATGAGACATATTCAGAAAAAAAACTAAGTAACAAGAAAGGGAAAGTAAAGGAGAAAAAGAAAGGGGAATTTGGTTGTCAATTTGTATATCGGGGAAGTTCAGGTGCTGTTTGCAGGGGCGAAACAATGGAAGTGCAATGTTGAGCCCGCTTAGGGGGGAACCCACTATCGAAAAATTTGTTGAGTATGGAATGGGGAAGCGGTCAGTCAGACTCGTGATATAAAAGCATCAGTGGAAATCTGAACACGTGAATTCGCCAACTCGCGCACTTAGACATTTTTCGAAAAATGACTAAGTAACCAGAAAGGGAAAGTAGAGGGAAAAAAGAAAGGGGAGGGAAATTTTCGGAAGCAAGAATTGGTCTTATTGATGGTCCTAATAGTAACTATGAAGTGCATTAGACAGGTGAATAGGCTCTTCAATCAAGGAATAAAGAAAGTGAGTCATGTTTATACTTTCCAGGATGTGTTTTCATAAGAGAAGCATAGAAAAGCTACAGGAAAATCAATTTTGGGATGTTCAAGTAAAATTATTGTAATGTCAACTCACTGTAAGTATAACAACGATGAATTTTAATTTTAATTTTATGTGGTTGATATCATAGTTCCATTGGACTTCACACAACATATATACTTTTATTTCAAAATATTTCTGCAGATGAATTTTGGTAATTTCATCGATAAAGTAAAAGTGCTAAAATGAACTACATATTACATTTGCTTCGCATAGCTTACATTAAAATATAAAGTAGTTCCCCCAGGATGGGGTGCTTCTGAGCTCAACATGTGGACAGACCACGGGGAGGCCACCTGGTGCCCGATCAGACCTGCCCCCCCACTTCCGTCACCCCATGGATTTAAAACATCCACCGTCACTCTCCAAACTTTAGTCGCAGCCAGCCTACTGCATGATTTGAAAGATCTGTAGCGTGAGAGTTATCATGGCGTCATGCAGGATGCTCTCTTAGTCGCTTCCACTACTTCACACTAAATTTCCTAAGGCCGAGCTCGAGTGCAATGAACCTCATTCTCCCCCTCACCATTTCCATGACCAGCTATCCCTGGTTCTCATTTTATCCAGTATCATGCCTTTCCTTTGGTGCGACCTCCACTTGGATACAAGGACTCCAGCCTCGTGCATCTCTTCTCAGGGTCTGTTGATCCTCTGTGTCTTTTGTCCCAGGTCGTCACTTGCTACCTCCATGCCCCACCTTAGAGGCAAGGCCAAAAGAGGAGTCGCCTGGTATGCGACCAGGGGTAGGGAGCCACCCACCCATGACCCTCCTCCTAAAGCCGAAAACCTACCTTTCTTGGCTCCTGTCGCTGTTCCTATCCCCGCACCTCCACTCCGTGAGACCAGCCCTGACCTCTCCCCACTCTCGAACCCCTACACTTGTAGAATTGAGTGGTTTGATACCCTTGACAACTTGTTGGGTTTCTCACCTCCTCCACCTTCCTCTGCTCACTAGCCTCCACCTCCTCCTTCTCCCATTCGCCACCCCCATACCACCTCCGCTCCCATTTTTTCTCCTTCCTCCTCTTTTGATTCTCTGCTATCCCCCCCATTTGTGATAGATGCGAAGATCGAGCAATGATCATGGACTCATCGAGCGACCTCAAAAAGGGTCTGGGGGAGGTTAAGTCAGCTATTCTTTATCTGTAGAGAAAGGACGTAGAACGCCGAAGCCGTGTGGACATTTTGATGTCCTTCCTTCAGGACCTCCAGAAAGATATCGCAGACCACGATAGTGGAAAATCACAAGAGTGTCAGGTCTATGCTAGGCCAAGGCTCGGTCTAGGTTTTTAAGTTAGTTCCAGTTTTAGGTGTCTATCTTCTTTCATTTCCCTGTAGCCATGGGAGGTTGGTCTACATTTTTTCTTTCTGTTTCAGTCTAGTAATCAACACCTCACCCTACATGGCATCGAAGTCTCTTTTTGCATGTTACATTCCTATTTTTTGGACAAGTGGTAGCGGTGGTTTCCCAGAAGGGCACCACTGCCAAGTAGGATTTGGAACTATCGACAGTTGTAACTGTTTTTGACAGGATTCAATACAAACTCTAACTTACAAAAAAATAAAATTCAAAGCAGGTCTTGTATATTCTTTAAGATCATATAAAAACCACTAAGATCACAAATGTATCATCGATCCATAATTCCAAAACAAGGCCCATGAGAATCTTGAACTACAACATGAAAGCACATGAAAAAAAGTGTGTCAAACACAAGATAAGACAAAATCATTGGATATTGGGCACTGTATCCCATCTATAACCAAATCCCCAAATGGGCACCAAGAAATTTGTCGATTAATATATTACCATGAACCAAATTCACTATGAACATTTGCTTCTAATAGTACTATGAACCAAGATCACATTGACCTGACAATTTTCTAACATTACTAGTTCTGGAAAAGAGTGTCAGCATTTAACTTAATGGAGTTCGAACAATTCCAAATTTGCAATATTATTGAAAATTCCCGATGGTTCCGTTTAGAGGAGCAAGCCATTTTGACGGCTCAAAGGATGGACCTGATTTATTCATAGTTGGATACTTTGTATGAGGTTTGTCCTCATGCTTCTCATTCCTGGATTGAACAATCTTATGTGCTTCCAATTCAATTTTCCATGGCACTGCAAAACTCTATTCATATCCTCATTAGGTAGCATGGACAGATACATATGAGATTGTTTTGTTTCATGTTAATGCTAGATATGATTTTTTTTTTTTTTTTTGGTTCTGCTGATATGCAGTATGCCATTGTCCTCATTTAATGTAAATTTGCTATGGATGCGAAAGTCGCGTAGCATGTAGACATTGTTTTCCTTTTTTTGTAGGTATACTTCATATGGCAATTATGCTAACCCATGAAGCACATCTTGTAACAGAGGTTGTCTAATTGTACAATGTACAATTGTGTTGCGGAGGGTTCAGATGACAACGTTGAGGCAATGTCTATATATGTAAGGGAAATTTTTACTGCATCGTAGGTAACAATTGTGCCATCATTTATGAAAGCAGAGGCATAAGCAGGAGATTTGCATTTGGCACATACATGCTCGAAGAGGGTCGAGTACGCATTCAATGCAACCAAAACACCCTCAACCTGCGCACGTGAGCATAGTAGTTAATATATTGAACAATATAATATACAACTGCACAGCAAAAAAGATGCAGAAAATTGTTCAAGGTAATTTTTATGAGCAAAGTGTGGATGGAATTGTAGATGTATACGCACAACAGTTGTCGAGCTAGTTAGTTTCTTGAGATCCTGAACTATATCTGTTCACAATTCTGTTACAAATGTTGCTTGGGTTGTGCGAAAGATCCTTTCTTTAACATTTCTTTTCTTTGTTATATTTTTGAAGAGCACAAGTGGAAATTTCCCTTTATGCAATTGTTGTTCCATTGAGGAAAACAAATTTGAATAGGTGTCGAACAATGTAATAGTCGTGTAACATAACTGAGATATATGAGCATGTGAAAGTAAAGAACAAAACTAGATATGGAGAACGACACCATTGCCTTGTTGTTGTCTGAATCTCCATATTTTATATGGAGAATGTGCTGTGAGCCAAATTTTCTCGCGAGTGTGACAACTGCACCAATGGTTCCGATTGGGTAAGTGTGGTCGCTCTATGTAAGTTGGCTGATTTTTGTGTCCGTTACGAAACGATATTCTGAACAAATCGCGGGAATTTTTTTCACAATACTTATTTCATTGAGCGATATAATTTGATCACAACCACCATGGTCATATATTGTTTTCAACAATATATTAAAATTTGTAATGGATATCCCATTACCCGACAAGATATTTTCTGCATGTTTCTAGACAAGTTGTGTAGGGATAGTCAATGTGACTGTCATCATGGCTTCGTTGTCTGTTATGTTAGCATGCACAATGCATCTAGTTTTATTTTCCTTGTCTAAGTAGGTGCTATACACGACCAATATGTCCCCGACGAACACTTGTCCAGTTCGACGGTTGTTCAAGCCTTCTATCGATAGTATATTGGGCGTTCCAAGTTTGGGCATGGTGACATTTTTTGAACAGAAAAAGTAATGTGAATGGCACTCTACATCATTTTTTTGTTTTCTTTTTTTTTTGGCATAAATATACAAGTAGACACATAACTTGGATGAAGTATTTAGGTTAGAGTTTTGTAACCATACTTCTTACTCTCCAGAGCAAGCACTATGTTGGGCGTTTCACTTGCGCTCGTCGATACTTCTTGTGAACTGCAAGGCATGTGTTGCAGATGACATCAACATATTTATCATGGAATAGATGAATAAATAGCTCGGAATATTTTTTTGGTAAACATAGCAAGAGAACAATGTATGAATCTTTACCTTTGGCCTTATCGTTCCGTTGATGTTTGTGATGATTGACTACTCATGCCCATGTCACTCGTCCAACTTTTTTAGATTCAAGCATGTGTACATGAACATCATAACGACTAAATAAGCATATGCATTGTATATTGTTCATAATTGTTCTGGATGTCACATATAGGCTTGAAGGAGATGGAATATGAAATAGGGTGTCAATGTTGATTTTTCAATAAGCTAGGTTAAGCATGTAGTTCATTTCAATTTTGCATTTGTCTTAACCATAAACAATAATGTTGCAGCAGCCA
>JASDQU011400657.1:50850-80428 GCA_032191745.1 Picea mariana | reverse complement strand
CTCCTCCAAAAGGGTCTAAGGGCGTTATAACGCTCCCTAAGACATCATAGGGGAGCGCCAGCACTTCTGCAGCTGTATTAGGGGAGCGTTCCCTCTCCAAACCTCAGTTTCAGGGCTCCTTTCAGGTGTCAAGATTCTTTTGATCCCAGTAAACCAATTCTCTTCCTTCAAATGAGTCATGTGAGATATCATAAGTGCTTCCTTAGTGTCGTTATCACAGCATTATGTCTGAACATTGTTTGGGACACTAGTGATCAACTTGCGACACTTTGCGAAAGCTGAAGGGAAGATGCGACACTTACGACAGTTGATAGGGACAATGCGACACTTATCCATCTGAGCAATTTCGACGTGTAACAATGCCTACTCTTTAACACCAGATCATGTTGCTCGAACATGATCTTCACCATGGGCCAAATGTCATTTATGGATTTTGAGATGTCTGTCCATATATTTTCCTTAGCCTCTGCTAATGTCTTACCTACCACTGTTTGTTTATGAAGCTGTTGTATTTCCTGCTTGAGTTTCTCTGATACTTGTCTCTCAATACTGTATCTTGTTTGGAAATAGGACTTGATTTCCTGTATACTTTCAATCTCCATTTTTAGCCTATTGATATATGTTCCTTATAGAGTCATTTCCTCCATGGACTTTGCTAGCTCCACATTCTTTTCCAATGCTGTCAATAGAGTTGGTGATGGAATTTCTATTGTAGTGGTTTTTGGCATAGTTGTTGTACTGACCTCTTCGATGGGAACTGCACTCAATGGAATAAATTCCATCGGGGTCGATTGTTCCTTCTCTTTTAATAACTTTTCCAACTCTGCCTCCATTTCCCTGAGATGTGTGTTTTGTTGCATGATAAGTTTCAACAATTCTTCTTTCTCGTTTTCTGCTTTAGCTATTTCTTTGGCTTGTGAATCTTTTGTTGGTGGAAATTTCAGTTGTTTTCTTAGAGATGCAATGTCAATATTATTTTTCTTTATCATCTCCTCTATCGCTTTTACATTTGAGGGATCGTACCCAATCTTGATCACCAACTCCTCTAAGGATTTTACTCTATTGTCTTTTGCAAAAGAGGATATATTTTCCAACTTCAATTGGGTCTGAACATTGCTTAAAGATACTTGTAACTTAGCTGCGGTGGAGGAAGCATGTGCTAATGTGGAGGAAACCATTTCTCTAGTTTGTCTGTGCAAATCCATCTGGTCAGCTGGATGGACTTGTTTGGTGTCAAAAACAATAGTTGACCTCTTGCGATCAGTGATCTCTTTGGTGTGAGGAACCTGTGCTTGCAGGAGTGCCAGATGCATTCTTCCTTTCTCTGTGTCAAAGGTTGACAATAGTCTATTATGTTCTGTGGAGGTTTGCTTCTAGAACTGGGCGTAGGTTCTATTAGTCAACATCTGGCTCTTCTTTTTAATCATATCATGTTTTTCAAAAATTCTTACAGGTGCAGATCCTTGTGGAGTTTGGGTGGTCACAACTATCTCTGTCTGCTTCTTTGAAGAAGAAGTTGATACCACTTGTTGTCTTCTTTCAATCACTGTGGCAAAGTAGGGCTCTTCCCCACCAGACATGTGAGTGGCATGAGTGGTTTTGGGTTTCTTGTTGTATACTTGGAAATATTCTGTTGATACCTCAGTGATTGAAGGTGAATCATCCTTTCTTGGCCATTTTTCCTTGGGTACCTGTGGAGTGGTTGTCAGTGAAAAAGAGACTGAAGGAGATTCCTGTGGCTCTGTATCTACCAGAGTGTTTTCTTCCCACTCTGTCTGGTTCACATACTTTTCAATTTTTGGTTTGAGGGTGTGATCATAAGGTGAAATTTTTTTCTTGGATATCATCTCTGCAATGATCCCACTGGGGTCATATCGCCAAATAGAACTGGTGTTGAACTTCATTTCCTTCAATAATTTATCTGCCTCTTCCCCAGCAGCTCGACTGTTGCAGATAATTAATGGTCCTATTTTCCCTTTGATCCTCATCTGTTGTTTTTTCTTTAGAGACACAAAATGGATGTCATATGATTTTATCATCTGACTAATATACTCCAGTGCGAATATTCGAATAGGCACATACTTGGGCAACTTGTATGGAGCTAGTTCACACACATACACTCTGATTTCTATGTGGTTCTGGAATAGGAACTAGTCCTGAGTCTTTGTGAGATCTGAAAGGCGTAGAACTCTTTATATCTCCTCGTTTATCCTCAGCTCAGTTCTTCCACTAAGCATGCCTACCAATGGATGATAGAATAGCTTAATGAATTGTTTGAAACTAAACTCATTGGAGTTCACCCTGAGCAGCGACGTCCATAGAGTTATTGCTTGAGGTTTTCCTTCCTTGTCCATCTTCTGCATGTGAAAGGAAAATTTGTCTACTTGATAGAACATGAACATGTAGGCCAGTATTTAAGAATACCAAAACATKCCTTCTGTAGRGAAATTTTCCAACAAGTCGTGCAGGTTCTCGGCCAAGAAACCGTTGTAGTCAAAATGGGTGGCGACTTTCTCTTCAGCGGAGAAAATTGACAGGAAACCTAAGATAGGTTCATCCACCCATTCATCTGAGAAGTAACTGAGCAAGCAACATAGTGTGGAGATAATATGGTTTCCCATTTCAGAAAATATGGAAGAATGGTAGGGAGGATTCTTTTTAGGGAATTGGATGTATTGAGGGAGGAAAATCTCAAAGATTTGTTCTCTTTGAGGAAATGATAAGTTCTGATACATTTCTGTCAGAATTTCAAGTGTAAGGGGAGAACAGGGTTCATCTTTGGGTACCTGCATCATTTGATCGATGGCCTCGGGTGTAATTAGGAAAAATGTTTCTTCGATCGAAGGACCTATGGTTCTTTGAATAGGGAGGTAGTGCACTTGGCACTTGAGGGCGAATTCAGTAAAGTGATAGATTTGGGGAAAAAGATATAGAGGGAGATTTGAATGCCAAAGCCTAATTTCATCGCTCTGATCAATGAAGGTGTCTCGGAACCACAATTGTAGCTCAGCAAATTTGAATTCAGTCCTAGTTTCTAAGATTAGATAGTCTTTTTCTGCTAATGGGATCTGGTTGAGATCGACAGGAGGTGGGAGAAAAGGATTTTCCTCTACCCTTGATTTTTTACTTTTGGGTGCCATTGTTTTCCTCCGGTACTTGCACACTAAACAGACATTAGTAGGAGAAAATTCTGGTTGGATGAGGTGTTGTAGAGGTGAAGGAAAATGAGTCTTTGATACACATGGAGTGTGAATGGAATGGGAACTGACCAAAATGGGGTTGAATTTGAGTGAATGGGTATCCGTTGGGCAAAAAAGGATAGTTCAGATGAACAAAAGGTATGTGGCAAATCATAAATGGTCAACGGGTCATTTAGAGCATGAGGGGGTAAGGTGAAGGACATCTGACGTGTGGACTGGTGATTGAAGGGTGAACAAAAAGATATGACCTGTAATAGTTAGATGGATGGGACATGCTGATGGGGTCGTGACATGGAACTTCTAGAGGGTGGTTGTGGGATGTGATACCTCAGGATGGTGGTGGTGAGTTGTAAAAATGGTAGGTGGTAAATTCTTGGAGAGGGGGAGTTAGGATACAATGGGGTGATTCCACATTGAGGTGGGGCCTGTCTGGACTTGGCTTCATTTTAGACCCCCCCCACCATTAAAGGTTGAATGGATGGGGGGGTCCGTGATCCCTTGCTGACCGTTGATCTGGGTGAAGCTAGATCAGCCGTTCATTTGGGTGCATTCTTTAAACATCATGTTGAACTCCCCACCCCACCACCATTAAAGGTAGAATTGTTAGGGGGTCCGGAATCTCCTATGGACCGTCCGATTACACACTAATGGGATGACCGTAGATCTAAGCATGCATTTTAAACATCCTTTTAGACCTCAACGCCTCGCACACAGATCGGAAGAGCGAGGCGTTGNNNAACCGTTCATTTGTGCGCTAGCGGGGGAACCATAGATCTGAGCGCACCTTTTAATTACCTTTTTGGACTCCCCCCCAACCATTAAAGGTCGAATGATCAGGGGTTCCATAGTCTTTTCTGATCTATAGATCTGGGCGCCAACAATTCAGTCATATATCTAAACCTGGTCTTTAATCTCCAGGGCGCAATTCAATATATGCTGCAAAACGTAGGCTTAATGACTTTTTATGGGTTTTGCACACCGCTTCTTTTGCTTTTTATCACCATGGGGTTAGAAAAACATTTCATCATCAAAAATCATGCATTTTCATCGATCATCTTACATGTTTTATAGAAAGGAAGCTGACTAAACTATGTCCTAACCTACTCATTTGCACCTTTAGCCCAGCTTAGACTGTTGGACTAAGAAAATACTCTACCTAGGGGCTATTTGACCAAGATTAGACTGTTTGGTCAAATTTAATCACTAACTAATCTGATCACTTGGCTAAGGTTAGACAGTTTAGCCAAGCTTATTCACTAATCCTAGATACTTAAATTTAAAAAAATTGGCCATGTTTAAACTGTATGGATCAAGTCATTGTCATTTCATGGGGCTTTTATCCATTTTCTTTGATGCCCTCTTTTTTTTTCTCATTTCTTTTTTTTTCTCTTCTTTTCTTTTCTCTTTTCTCATTTTTTCTTTTCTTTTCTTTGAGAATGTAGTACTATCTGCAAGTCAAAAACACTAAAGGGACAAAATTACAATCAACAGTTGATCCTATAAATTATAGGGTTATAACACCTTGTTCGACACACAAATTCGACAAAGTATTTTGGCTATCACGAGTTCCATATTCATACTTTGGGGGCATTCTGTGACACATTATTTTGGTTACCCTAGTGATCCATTGACAACATGTGTTCATGTTCCCAAAAAGAGTCTTTCTCTATGAGGAAAGTGATTGGCTTCCTCTTCTCAAAAACCCTATTAAGAAAGGTTGTCGTAGGCTACACTATACATAGGGTGAGACGATGCATGATCGTCGCCCCCTTCTCTAGAGTTGGACTACGACGTCTCTGTAGGTTGCATTATACCTAGGGTGCGATGATGCCAAAAGACTAAGAAAAGTTCAATTTTCACGAATGTTCTAAAAGGGGATCTTCTAGAAGATGAGGTGGCCTCCGAACGGTTTGGATCTTACTTGCTTATCGGATTTGGTGGGATCATCCTAATCTCCTCACCTATCTCTATTTCACACTATATAAATATGGATCTCTCATGGAAAAGGCTAAGGTTGAATAAGTTGAGAATTGGATGAGGAATTCTACTTCATCTCATACTTGAGAGATTCATTTCAGTTCATCAATTCATTGTGAATTTTCTTCATTCAAGGTTGAAGAAATTTTGTGTGTTGGAGAAAAGGACCATCTAAAGGGGACCTTGCGATATCAAGGCTTTGGTTGTGATCTCCACTTTCATTTTAATATGATACATTGATATGTTTATTTCCCATAAAACTTGTCTTGTTTTATTGTATGATTCCTTGATCACATACATAGGTTCTTTTTGAGTTCATTGTATTTCTTTCACTTTGGTTGTCTTGTGTTCCCTTGCAGATTCATTATCACACGAGCACCAGAGTGGAGCTAAGATGGAAATGGAAAGAGGAAACGACATTTAAATGGTATGTTCTCTATCTCTTGTTAACTAGTAAACTCAATAGTTAGAGCTTAGGGAAAACATCATATTTTTTTTCTGTTTTGTTCTAGTTCTGATTGGATCTAGGGAGATATGTTTATGTTCACATTTACTGATTAATCCTATAACAATAGGTCCCAATGTACTAAGCCACTAGACTCCCAATATAAAATTGGTGTATTGTAGGTCCATCACATAGAATTCATGTGCTAAGTCATGCCTCCCCAAAGTGAGGTTCAATCATGGAATGTACCTATCACATGGCATAGTGTTACCTCCTGCTACCTCCACATGAAACCCCTCAAACTCAACTATAGGTATGTNTCCCAATATAAAATTGGTGTATTGTAGGTCCATCACATAGAATTCATGTGCTAAGTCATGCCTCCCCAAAGTGAGGTTCAATCATGGAATGTACCTATCACATGGCATAGTGTTAGCTCCTGCTACCTCCACATGAAACCCCTCAAACTCAACTATAGGTATGTGCCTTCTTTTCACCAATGTTAAATCAGTGAAATTATGGAAATCTCCCCCACCTATAAGCACAAAAACCCTATGTCCTTGGAGCACTCCTCTCATACTGAAGGTACTGTGTTTAGGGACCCCGTTGATGGATGCAATAGTGATCTTATTATCCCCTACTTGACCAAGATAATTTTCCTCTCCTCTCTCACTCTACACATTTTCGAGCCTGGTTTGATTGTCCTCGATATTTTCAATATGGCCTATCGCCTATTCCTCCTCCTCATCATAAATAACCTCAATATAGTGAACCTTTCTCTTTCCCATGCATTTATGCCCTAGTTCCCAAGGTTCCTTACATGTGAAATTTTTTTTCTTTCTCCTCAACTCTCTCCTAGTAGCCTCATCCATCCTTCATTTTCCTTTATCCACTCCTTTTTTATCCTTCACCCCTTGGTTTCATGGTGGCCTTGGAGCAAATTTGGTTTTTCTTGTTGATCCCATCAAGTCTCTCGTCCTCCATATAGCTTCCTATGGGTTGTGGGGACTAAAATCCTTAAACCAACCATGTAATGGCTCCATAAAACCCTTATAGAATAACATAAACAACTTATCTTGTGACACATCAAGTACCATTATGTCCAACCTCTAAAACTCCTCTATAAAATCCTCTGGTGATCATGTTTTCCTAAGTTGAGTGAGCTCTCAGAAATGTAGCTCATGATCTCCCTAATAAAACCTGTCAATAAGTCTTTATGTGAGTTATAGGTAAGAGGTGATGTGATCTAGGTGAATATCAGTGGCCACCCACCTATTCCAACTAGCTCAAAATGATTTGTTGGAAATTTACTATTTTTAGTAGTTTTTCGGTTCCTAAACTTTCGGGGCCATTTTGAGATCCTAAACGATATTTTTTCACAATCGGTCACCTCAAAGATAACCAAAATTTCTCATTTTTCCCCAAAATGAATCTCCTTGTTTATACCTTTCCAATGAGCTATCTTTCATGCCAAACGGAGATCATATACCAAAGTTATGCCCCTGAGAAGTTGATACACCAAACTACCCAAATTGAGGTCCACAATACTATTGGATTTTCATCCTCTGGGTTTTTTGGATTTTATTTATGTTAAAAAGGCCTTTGGAGCCTCATTGTAACAATCATCTTCTTGTGAATGATCATATCCATCACATATGTTCTCAGAGATAAGCTACCACCATTCTAGCGAGTCTTTCACTCTGTAATTTTACAGTTCTGTACATTTCACTCATTAATAGAAATTGTGTATTACTATATCTATGTGTTTATGGTTATATCTATGATATATCTCTATTATATTATTGGATATCTGATATATATTTGTTATATTATTGTATATATGATATATCTCTGTACATTTCTTTATTACATATCCGCTCTCATTTCATGCCGAAAATAATCTGGATCAGTGGTATCAAAGCGAGATTCTTTGGGTCGTTTTTCAGTGCATGTCCTCGATGAGGTCTGCATATAGAAATTTGGATATATATATTATCTCTCTTGAGAAAAATATCTCTCACACACCCAAGAAACTCTCCATGGTGGAAGAAAACAAAAACGATGGAGCAAAAGATTCTATTAATTTGTTGCTTGAGCAAGCTCTCACGCGACAAAGGGATGAAATGATGGAGAATATTTCCCACATCCTTCAACGCCTGTCGATAACAACATGAGCATCTTCATCAAGCGACCACTTTGTAGGAACCTCTCCTTTCAAGGTACAAGTTAATTTTGATATTCTCATATTTGAAGGACAGATAGATGCGGATGCCCTAAAAAAATGGTTAAATCTGCTAGAAGGTTATTTCTTTGTTCAAAATTTCTCTGACATGGAAAATATCACCTTCACACTCCTTAAGGCTCTCCCCCATGTCAAAAATTGGTGGGAAAATTACTGGGATAAAATTTCCACAGAGGAGTCAAGAATATATGGGCTAAGCCCACTTGTTATTTGTTTGTGGATGTGGTCAAGGAAAAATATTACCCTATTTGTAACTATGATGACCAATACATGCAATGGACCACACTGCGGAAAGAGAGGGGCTAAACAGTGCCAGAGTTCACAAATAATTTCCATACCTTGCGCACCAAGCTGGGTATCAAAGACTTTGAGCATCATTTGGTTCTGAAATATTGCAGGGTTCTGCATAGGTACATCCAAACTGAAATGGATTTCCTATAATTCTCATCACTGGGAGCTACCTATTGATATGCTGTCAAAATCAAGCAGAAATTTAGGCAACAGAAAAATGAGAGTTTGGATCTGCAAATATGCAACAACCAAAGTATGATAAATACGGCCATAAAAAACATCCTCTCGAAAACACGTCCAATACACAAGAAAATAAGGGTAACAAAAAGACAAATAAGGACAATGGAAAGTAGTAAAATTTCCACAAAATACCCTAGCACAACACTCATGAATATTTCTCAAAACAATCATTGGTGGTCGAGATCAAAGAAAAGGAATCAAACCCTAATTCAGAATATGATTCAGTAAATAATGGAAGAAGATAGATCGTTGACACAGACCCCACTACTATCATCACGATCACAACAATTCAACTAGAAGAACCAACAAATCCTAAAGAGGGGGAGCACCTTTTTCATTCACATATGTGGGTCAAGGGGACCCTGCTACATTTTATTGTTGATAACGGAAGCTGGAAGAACCTCATCTCAATAAAGTTCATCAAGTAGTTGGGATTGTCGATAACACCACACCCAAAAACATACAACATTGGGTGGCTTTGTCAGGGATGAGATATCTGTGTCAGCCAACAATGTCGATTGTCATATGGAATCCATCCCATCAAGGATGAGGTATAATGTGATGTTGCCCCACTGGATGTTTGTGATATTATTTTGGGCCATCCATATATGTGAAAGCGCCATGTTATTTATGAGTCTCAAACCCATAGTGTCATTKTTAGTCTAGGGGGTCATCTCTACATGATACCATAGGTAGTTCCAACTACTATCCCACCTAGACAGTGCCGCAAGGTAATATCTCATACTACAAAATTCAGCTTCTTCACAATCTGTTCAAAAGATGAACATAAGGACACTACAACCACTGCAGCCTCAGTCTAGGAACATTCTATCTAGAAAAGTAAGGTCAATAATATTGAATCAAATCACAAATAATCCTTCTGCACACAGTCATCTCATCAGGTTCTCGACAACCTCCCACAAACAAAGCAATGCAACTTCTCCAGCAGGGAAAGCAACTCACCACGATTCAAATTTAGAAAACGATTTCCCCTCTCTCCTGGAAAATCAACACAATGGATACCATTGCTTTCTAAGGAGGGAGGATTGATCCGGGTGGATATTAGTGTCCACCCACCTATTCCAACTGGCTCAAAACAGTTTGTTGGAAATTTACTATTTTTAGCACTTTTTTGGTTCCTAAACTTATGGGGCAATTGTGAAGGCATAAACAATGTTTTTTCATGATCGGGAACCTAAAATAAAACTAAAGGATCTCATTGAGCCCTCAAAATTAATATCCTCTTCTATACCTTTCCAACGAGCTATCATGCACCCCAAATTAAGATCGTATGCCAAAGTTATGCCCTGGGGAAGTTGATACACCAAACTACCCAAAATGGGGTCCACAAAAATGTTGGATTTTCATCTTCTGGGGTTAGGGTTTTGGATTTTCTTTATGTTAAAAATTCCTTTGGAGCCTCATTGTAATAATCACCTTCTTGCGAATGAGCATAGCCTTTAGATCTCTTCTCAGAGATAAGTTGTCACCATTCTAGCGAGTCTTTCACTCTATAATTTTACAGTTTTGTACATTTCACTCATTAATAGAAATTGTGTATTGTTGTATCTATGTGTTTATGTTTATATCTCTAATATATCTCTATTATATTATTGGATATATGATATATCTCTTCACATTTATTTATTATATCTCCACTCTCATTTTGTGTCGAAATAATCCAGATTATGATGTGATTGTGCCCCAAGGTATTCATGCCATGGTACCACCAATCATAAGCCTATCCCTCTAGGTATATAGTGGAAAATTTAATGGCATCTAGTACCTTCATTCGGATAACTTGAAAATACACATCCAACTTCTAGACCCAAGTCTGCGTAGTGGTCCTAGATGACCTATCAAATGTAGGAATATTCATCTTCCTTTCCCTGTGCTCTAGTTTATTATTGCCCCTATGATAGATCCTAGGCATGAACCTATATTTTATACCACAGTACCGATCCAAGGTGASCTATATCCTAAATCTTGCACTCAATACTGCATACTCCTTTGCATACTCCTCAAAGTTATCCTCTACTTCTGGAAAATAATCATCTTGTTGATGGGCTTCAAGAAAAGTGGGCATATAAGGTATAGGTGTAACTCTATTGTTGGTATCCCCCCTAGAAGGTTCCCCCCCAAATAAAATATGTCCCTCGGTATGTAAAGGATGATTTGTCTCAGTTTTCTTCCTATTTCCCCCTTGTGATCCACTAGCTTCCCTGTTTCCATTGTTATTTGGTCCTTCTTTACCATGATTCATCTGCATGCGGAGAAGTGTAATCTTCTCTTGCCGAGATGTTATTTTTCTAAAGCCTCCTTGAGCTCACCCTGTCCTCTGCGTATAGTCTCATGTGTTTCCTGTAAATTATGTTGAAGGGAAAAATAAGTGTTTTCTATGGACCTTTTCAAATCCTTAGCCATTCCTGCTATATCTTATGGCTCATTGTCATCCCCTGATTCACCCATTTTTTCTTCAGGTTCCCCAAACTGTCTTTTGCGCCTTCCCATATAAATACCCCTAAATTTAGGCATGCACTAATCCCCACAATCTGGAAATATTTTTGGCTCTCATACCACTGTGATGTTCCCAAGTTGGTTTGTCTAGGAACTTAGGTGTTTTTTACTTGGTTTTGTGTTTTTTTTTGCTTTGTTGTTTAGAGGATTCCTTCCATATTTGCGCTAGAAGGGTTTGAATAATTTTTTACAATATATAAATGATGAATATACAAAAAAACATATACAATAACCAAGGATAACGAATATAACACAAGATATTGAGCAACAACTTCATATCTTACATTTATTTAGATAATAAGAAGATCCCCATACAATAGATCTGTATATTTGGAATAGCGTATATAGAATATAGAATATGGAATGAATATATCCCAAAAGAAGCTCAAGTATTTAATAAACAATCCTCCCAAGTCCCAATAGCTTCAAGTGGAAAGGATAAGATCAATGTATTTCCCTTCTAAGGTTGTATCTCTCCAGATTGGCAGAGTTGTGCACTTTTCTGGCTGACGGTTCTTTGATATTTCGACCTCCTCTCTCCTAGCCTACAATCCACACCAAAACTATATCAAATAGTATATCTGAGAGTGGTAAACATATTTGATGAGTTTCCCTTTCTATAGAGATGGATTTTACCCTCTAATAGTCTAGATCCACTCTAGACAGTGCACCCTCCTTATGTAGAAATTGTGCCAAGATCCAAATAAATTGATGGATAGAAAAAACCCTCCAATATTGAGCTATAAAGGGGGCTTTATCCCTCACAAACATTCCCAAGTGGTATTTCCTCTCAAATATCCCTTCTCTTCTTTAGATCGAACACATCTTCAACTAGCAATGCACTCTCCTACTGGAAACCCCAAAAATTGTGTACTTATCCTTCCTCTTTACTATATGGACAACCTGTAACTAAGTAGAATGGTGAGGGAACCATATGTCACCTCCTTATCCAAGATTGGATCAATAATAGGAAAATATTCCATTCCCTTGTTGATCTCTAGTGTTTTTTCTCCCAAAAACCTCAAAACATCTAAGCTCAAGAGTTGAAGATGCAAAAGTAAAAATGACCAGAATGAGGAATGAGGCACCCTCGTTTTTATTTTATACCCCTGGGTCTAGTTTCCACTTAAGTTGTTTTATTCATTCCTGAGGTTATTCTCTTCACTTTTCCTGATATTTCTTTTTCACTTAATTTGTTCTTTTCCAAAAGTCACTTTAATAAGATAACATTATTCTTCAAGTGATTACTTTGGTGCCTCCTGTGTTAGAAAAATAGGATCATGGAGCAATAAAATAAAAACAAGTGTGGAAATAAAATACGGAAGATACATAGTAAAATAGAGACACAGATATACGTGGTTCACCCAGTGTGGGATACGTCCACCAGAGAAATTTCTAGGTCCTTCCTTTATTATTATCTAGCAAATGAAGGGATACAACCTACAACATATACATTGTAACTTCCTCTTCTTTCTGTCATAGTCTGCTCTCTTAGAATACAATATTCACAATGATACATAGCCGCAATACATTTCCCTCATAAAATTGGGTTTCCTTCTAGAGAAACAAACCCTAACATAACTTCTACTGTCATATCTACGAYYTTATAATGAACAGTCCATATTTACTATGAAATTACAATATACATTTACAAGGAACATTTTCCTTCAGGGGCTTCTCCCTCAAACCCCCATCARGGAAGTTTTCCCCCAAAATTCCCTCCAGGGGCCCACTTCTCCCRAACCCTATAGGGGGGGAAATCCCCCCCTACAACCCCCCCCCGTGTGGAGGGGTGTACAGTATTATGGGGTGTACAGTCTTCATGGGGTATAAACAAAGTTGAAAACAAAGACCTATGAAACAGGAAGATAATTAGGCTCCAAAAACAACATCCTAAATCCCATTTTCTCATGAGACTRTAATCTAGTGGGGACATCTAGACTAATAAGTCTCTCAAAACCTCTATCAATAAGAGGAGGAAATTACACAGAACAAAATTTGTTCATATGGAAAACAATCTGGACTACAAATATTGTCCATTATGGTGGTGAAAATATCATGCAGTTGGCAACAACCTTTAGAGGACATGCATTAGTTTTGTGCGTGAAGCTCCAAAGTACCATGCCACTAGGTCAAACAAGGACAATATAAGAGATCACACAAGAATTATTAAAAGAATTCAAGAAGCCAAAATATGAGTCACAATACATTATTGCACTCAAGAAGATCCAACAAGTATATATTGAGTCAATATGGGAGTTCGATCAAAGATTCAAATATGTGATGGGGAGGTTAACATTCCAAATACCTGATCAAGAACATACAGAGTGTTTCATTACAGGCTTGGTGCCTTACATTTGTATTTCATTAATACAAAAAAATGTTACGTCGAATTCATAAGTATTGGAGATTTCTTTGAAGTTGGAAGCCTTTCCGGTCAGAGACAACGGTGGAATGTTGCAGATACAAAACCAACTAGTTTCCTTAACAATTCAGCTGGTAGAAATTGTGTAGCAGAAAGAGAAACATGAACAAGTCTGGTGCACTAAATGTTGGGTTGAAGGTCACCACAAAGATGAATGTCCATCCTTTTCACAACACTTAGCAGCTGGAGCACCGAACCCGCTACCATAAGGAGGATATTTCTAGATATGAAAGAAATTGGGACATAATCCCCATGAGTGCTAGTTATTACAAAAATATCAGAGTACTCCAAGAATCTTATTATGTATCTTTTGGAAATCAGTGGGACACAAATACAAGGATTTTCACRCATTCTATTTGATGAGGGAGGGAACATCAGACATGTACTAGATTTAGGAGGAGAATAATGCAACAAAAGGGGGAGCGTAGTATAAAATTCAAAGAGTATTTAATCAAGGAAACCAAGGARGATTTGGTAGGGGTTGAGGTACATAAAAATTCAAGAGAGGAGGAATATGTCCCATAATATGCTATAATGGTAGCCAACCAAGACACCTAGTGTGATATTTCCAAAATCCATGAACAACATGCACTTATTGTCGAGCGTTAGAACATGCAATATAGGATTGTCCACAACTGTTGGAAAAATTGTAGGCCAAAGGTAATCAAAACCTAAACCCGAAAAATCAAAATATATCCACTGATATATGGGATGAAGGACCCAAAATAACATTCATTACATGTGGAGGAACAATAATGGGGATGGATGGAACCAATGTAAGGAAACATGCAGAGCAATGGGTAAATAAATCAGCAACACCCATGCTAACACTTGACCCACAAGAAGAGAACGAGACCTATAAATAGCTAAGGAAAGAACTCTTACAACAATATTGGGAAGCATCCACATCGTTTGCACCACCTATGGAGGATATACATCCCACTAATGACCAGACAATGATCAAAGAATCGTTGGAGAAGGTAAGTACCTTAGGAAATTTTTTGAAGAGTTTCCTAGAGCTAGTCAAGGATGAAAATAAAATGCATACGTTATGCTCTATGGTCAATCATTGTGCTAGTCAAGAAATTTTGGGAATGGAACAGTGAGAAGAGACGAGGTACAAGGAAAAGGCACATGATCAAGAAAATAAAGAAGATCAAGAATATAAAGAAAGAAGAGAGATAAAATAGGAGAAGATAGGGGATAGGAAAGAGTAGCTACCACAACATCCAGGAAAACTAGTCAAGCATGAGATGTATCTAGCTCATAATAAGTTGTCACCAGCCGAGCATGAGTAGTAGACAACGCATTTTGAGTTGGAAAAAAACCCTGATCAAAACATATAAATGTGTAAAAGATCTGTGAAGTTGGTATTTATTGATTTCATCAGGTCTAGAGAGAAAGAGAGGCTCAGAGAGCAGAGTAGTGTAAAGAAACTACAACCATGAGGAATATTGTACACTAAGCATCCATTGTAGTGTAGAGCACAAACAATACATTCAAATATAATAAAGAAGCCAATATTTTGTGGACATAGACTGGAGGGGGGTGAACCACAGTAGCTCTGTGTATAATTGTGTTGTTGGATGATTATTCATGGTTGTATTGTGTTAATTCTTGTCTTTAATATCGATAAATGTTTATCTTTGTTGATATTGTTGATAGAATGATGTGCAGTAACCATAATTGTATCCTTAACCACTAAATATAATGAATATGGATTCATAGTTATATATAAGTAAGTAATGAGTCCATATTAACAAGGATCTAGTGCACGGAAGGGTCTTGTAGGTATGACAAAGCGCGTTCCCCATATTTCCCTCACTACTGAAAAATATTGGTTCCTGCAATTCCCATAAAAATACCTCAGGTGAGACTTCACCTGCTTGCAGGTGATGCTGAAAGGTATGGTGTTTGTAGAATTTTTTTGGACTAAGTAACTTGTACCCAGGGTATTGAACCTACCCACGTGTGCACTGACAATGATTATCCCTCTAGGGTAGAAACAAGAATTTCAACCTACCACTTGCATGGAAAGGAAACCATGTGGTGGGATCATCTTAAGTAGGTAAAACACCTTGATGAAAGGAAGGTATCATGGAGGAAGTTCAAAGAATATTTTCAATAGAAATATTTGTATGATCATTAATATGAGAGGAAGATGAAAGAGTTCGTTGAACTCAAATTGGGAAGCATGACAATGGATGATTATGAAAAGAGGTTCCTTGATTTGTTGAAGTATGTGGAATTCATAATGGATGAGAACGTAAAAATACAAAGGTTTCTAAGTGAGTTACTCTCTTTCTATAGTGACAATATTCCATATGATAACCCCAATACTTTGGAGGAGACCATAAGGAGAAAAAGGAATCTCTATGAGAAAAACAGAGGGAGGTCAGTTTTCCAAATGACTTGGAATAACAAGATGAAAGGAAAGAAAGAGAAAAGGATGAAAGGTTTTAAGCCACCATTTTTCAAGAACAACTCACAAGAAAATAAGAAGGGACAATCAATCCAAAATGAACACAAGACAATATATTCATTTGGGAAAAGGCCAAGGTAGCATCATTTACAATTTTTGGGATGTGAAGGAAATCACTTATATAGGGACTGCCCTCACAAAGGAGAAAGAATGAGTACTATCCACAACATTCAAGAGGATGGAATAGTTGAATACATGGGAGGAAGCATGCCAAATACTTATGCATCCTTGGACAACATGAAAGAAGAGTATCAATCCCCCATGATTGAAGTGAAATTTAATATTGATAACCATCCCATAGAAATTTAAATTTATTTTGGAGCTAGCCATAGTTACATAAACTCTAACATTGTTGAAATATTTCACTTGCAAAGGATTAAGCATAAGAAATTTTAGTTAGTTCAATTAGCCACAAGATCTAAGAGAAAGATCAATGAGTTAGTTAAATATTGTCCAATAGACATGAATGGACTCAACATAAAGGTAGATGTGAACATCATACCATTGAGCTCATATGATTGTCTAATTAGCATGTATTGTTTGGAAAAACACCATGCTATCCTAGATTGTTACAACAAGACAATAACTTGTCTTGATGAGGATGGATAGTTGGACAAGATTCAAGTAATTTTGAGAGCTATGGCTATTAGATAAATTTCATCCATGCAGTTGAAAAAGAGCTTTAGGAAAAGATGCCAAAGTTTTGCAGCTCATATGGAAAACACATCTAGAGATAAAGTGGCAAGTATTGAATACCATCGAGTCTTAAAATATCTTGAATATGTTTTTGGGGAAATCCCAAGATTTCCACCAAAGAGAGAGTTGAGAGACATTGATTTCTCTATTGGTTTGGTGCCAAGAGATTCTCTAGTGTCCAAGACACCTTACAAGATGGGCACACTAGAATTGAAAGAGTTCCATATTTAGCTTGAAGAGTTGTTAAAGAATGGTTATATACACCCAAGTGTGTCACCTTGGGGAGCCTCGATTATTTTTTTGAAAAATAAATATGGAACCTTAAGGTTATGTATTGATTTCAAGTAGTTGTATAAGGTCAAAATAAACAAAACATATCATTTTCCAAGGATTGATGATATTTTTGATCAGTTGAAAGGTGGAATAATATTTTCCAAGATTGACTTGAGATAAGGTTATCATCAATTGAGGATATAATAAGAGGACATTAGTAAGACAATGATCATAATAAGATATGGAAATTATGAATTCGTAGTAGTGTCATTTGGGCTATCAAATACCCCAACTTTTTTTATGTGCCTGATGAATGGAGTGTTCAAAGAATAGTTGGAAATGTTTGTAATTGTTTTCTTGGATGATAATGTAATTTAATCGAAGACAAAATAAGAGCATGATAAGCATTTAAGAATGGTGTTGCAAGTTTTGAGAGAACATAAGTTGTATTCCAAGTTAATTAAGTGCATATTTTATCAAAAGAAGATTCACTACTTACGGAATATTATTTTAGCATATGGGATAGTAGGTGATCCTGAAAAAATAGAGGCCATTAGAGGATGGATAGCACCAAGAAATGTCACAAAGGTCATATATTTCATGGATCTTGTAGGTTATTACTGAAGATTCATAAAGGGGTTTTCAAAGATTTCAAGCTCAATCACGTTTTTGCAAAAGAAGGGAGTGGAATTTGAATGGACTCCCAAATGTGAAGAAAGTTTTCAACAGTTGAAAGTTATTTTAACAAGTGCACCAATCTTGAATATTTCAAACCAAAATGAAGAATCTGTAGTGTGCATTGATGCATGCAAGGAAGGGCTCCATAGAGTCCTCAACCAAAAGGCTCATGTGGTATGCTATGAGTCTAGAAAATTAAAGGACAACAGAAGAAATTATGTTACACGTGACTTGGAATAAGAAACAATTGTACATGCATTAAAAAGGTGGAGACATTAACTCATGGGAAGAATATTTGAGCTAAGGACATACCACTGTGGTTTGAAGCATTTGTTTATAAAATCAACATTAAATTCCAGAAAAACTAGATGGTTGGATTTTCTGAGTGAATTTGACTTTGAAATCAAGAATATCAAAGGCAAGTAAAATTAGATGGTCGATGCAATAAGAAAAATATCTCACAAAATGCACCTTTTAGCCATTATTATGTTCAACACAGATGGCTGTAAATTCAGAACAACAATATGTAAAAATAAAAGAGACATTACAAAAAGGCAATTTAAAATAGAAATTTAATTATTATGAGCTAAAATATGGTGGAATCCTCATGTACAAAGGAAAAATAGATGTCCCAAATTCAAGAGAGATGAAAAATAAAGTGTTGAGAGAAATGCACAATGTGCCATATGTTGGGCACCCATGGTATCAAAATACAATTGTAGCTATAATAATCCGATACTTATGGCGAGGAATGAAGAAAGAAGTGGATGATTACATACCCAGGTGTCTACAGTATCAAAATGTAAAAACAGAGAATAGACATCTAGTGAGGCTGCTACAACCATTCCCATTCATGAGTGGAAATGGAAAGTGGTTACAATTGATTTCATTACTAATCTTCCCAAGATAGTGAATCAACATGATTCCATCATGGTGGTGGAGAAATTAACAAAAGAAACACATTTTATTCATGTCAAGACAACACACAAGGCACCAAACATTGTAGAGATTTAGATGAAGGAGGTTGTTAGGCTACATGGAGTGCCTAAGGAAATTGTTTTAGACAGAGATCCAAAGTTTACCTCCAACTTTTGGAAAGGTTTTTTTTAGAGGCTTTGGGACAAACTTAAATCTCAGTACAACTTGTCACCCAAATTTAGATGGGAAAATAGAGATGACTAATAAAATCACTGAATACATGCTCAGAATGTATGTGATGGAAAAGACATCAAAGTGGGAAGATTATATATACTTAGTGGAACTTTATTACAGTAATGGGTATCAATCCTCATTAAAAATGAGCCAATTTGAAGCTTTATATGGAAGGAAATGGAACACACAAGTGAGTTGGGATAACCCAGTAGAAAAATATATCATTGGGCCAGAATTGTTAAAGGAAATGGAAGAGTAGATGGTAAAGATCAAGAAGAATTTAAAGGATTCCTAAGACATGTAGAAACGTCATGCAGATAAGAACATATTTTATACAAATGTTAAAGTGGATGAACATGTTTTTATCAAAGTGAAAGGAAGGAAAATTTCGATAGGATTGGATTGTTGCCCAAAATTGGAAGCAAGATATTGTGGTCCATTTGAAATATTAGAAAATATAGTTCCATTCATACATACTATCATTTCCTACATCCATGAGAGTGAATAATGTTTTTCATGTGTTATTATTAAAGAAATATGTGCCTGACGCTAACCACATAATTGATTGGACTGTGATCCAGGTGGAAAATGAAGGGGAGTTTTAGGTGGAACCAGTACACATCCTACACTAGAAAGTCAAAGTTCTCAACAACAAATCCATAGGGATGGTAAAGGTTAAATGGACCTATTACAGTCCTTAATGTGCAACACGGAAGCATGAATAAACTATGCAGGAGGAATACACACAACTTTTTGTCAGTTTTGAGGAAAATGAAATATAAAAATGTGAGACTCCATTTTGAGGAACTAGAGTTTTGGAACCATATCTTAGTGTCCTAGCTAAATTGTGTTGGAGAGGATAATATACTAATTTCATATTCCTTGGGTCAGAAGTTTGAGTGGAATGCACAATTTTGGTCGGAACTACTACTGGAGTTATTAGATTGCATTTTTTTTTTCTTAAAGTATTGTGATGCAAATTTGTATATGTATATTGGCATAGTGTGCAATGCGGATGAAAAAAAAATGTAGGGGAGTGTTATATAGTTATTTTTCAATTGATCACTTGATGGGAATCATTTAGGGTTTAGCAGTCTAAAACACTGAATCATACCACTTTTACCCTGAGTTTGTAGTACCTTTTTTCCCGGTTGATGGTTTCCCTTTAACATCCTGTGGCCAAAAAGTGCTCATCACTCCTTGTCCTCTTGCAAAGGATGTCATCACTAAAAATTAATCCGCAACATTGCACACAATGGTTGAATAAAGACATCAATTCCAACAACAATTAGTCCACCTATATCACCAAAATCCATCAAAAGGAAAAGAACTATACAATTGGTTCAAAAATTAAAGTGCGCAAATTCACCAAAGGGAGTGCACGCACAGTGCGAAGAATGTGCAGGCTAACACAACCCTCAGCATGCACTATGTGAAATATGCACGACTATCTATGATAAAAGTTGTGCACTTCCTTGAATGACACATTTATGAATCTTGTCGGCCTCTCAACCACTTTTAGTCCGACCCCCAACATGATTTGACAATCATATCTAAGCAAAATCTAGCTTGGAGGTTGGTCAAGGGCTAGGAAGTTCCCTAAAATGCCCCATGTTCACACTATGAACCAATTATATCTTTCAATGAATGGACACTATAAATATGTGTCATGGGTGTGCTATAAAAATAACAACTTCAAAGTATTATTATGCTGCAAAAATTATTCCTTGAGAATCCTCTTTTCTCTTTGAATCATTCAGGAACTATAGCAAGGGACATTCCAATCACCTATTGAAAGGATTGGCATTGTATTTCTTCACCATTGTCACTTTCCATTGCATGAAGAGAAGAGCTCTCTATTAGGGAACTCAAGATTTCTCACAAGGAGGAAGAGGGGATTCATAAGTCACTACCTTTCTCTATGGTGTTTAGCCTATCTATATATTGATCCATTGGTAGCTATATATTGGTCAATTTTTTTTATTTTCATGGTTCTAGCTCTTGCAAGATTCTATAACAATTATTTCTCAGTTGTTTTTTAGTTTTATTTCCTAGTTTCATGTGTATTTGGTTATCTAATCAACTCACAAACTTCTATCTTGTTTAGCTAACTTAACTAGGCAAGCAAGTGTTGTGTTTTCTCTCACCCAAGTGGCAAAAACAACACAATAGATTGGAAAGCATACTGGGGATTGGTATCAAATTCCTCCCTATTTAATTCTTGAGAGTACTTCTTTTTAATTGTTTTTATATGGAGGTACCAAAATTGGCCTAGTCCAACCTTCCAAAGTCAAAATTCTGAGCCAAAGCAAGAGAATTGCACTTGGAAATTTCTTTCCCAACGCGTGACATGAAGTGCGTGACTTTAAAGGCACACAGACGTGCATTGTGCATGTGACAGACTTCATTAATCTACGCATTTGGCACCCTATGCACGCTTGTCAGAACTGTAGCCCACGCGTATGTTCATTTTTTGCAAATTTTAAGGGTTTTTATGAATGGGTTGAGTGTTCCTTGCCTTCAGTTTTTAATTTCCTTCACTTTGTAAAGAAATCACACTTCACTTAGAGTCCTTTCTCACAATAAAGGTTAGATAACATAAGCACATAGGGGTAAAAAGAATCAAAATTCTTCTCTTTTATTTGTTGCCACATGGATGGCTCATTTGGATTTTAAAATTTTGAGTTGAAGTTATTGTTTTTTCAAACATAATCAATTAATTTGGGACTAGAAATCACTTTTAACCCTCGAGAATGATATTTCCCCACACCATAGTGTGATCTCGGGAATCATAAAAGGTGTTTCAAAGGAAATTTCATTTCCCTTAAGAAATCATTAGGAGAGGGAAAAACCCCCCTAAGGTACCTCTTAGTTTTGAAAATGATCTTAAAGCTTTGTAAGGGCCCATACATGCCCACATGTTTGCAATCTTAGGATAGTTTCAAAAATATTTCTTAGTTCAGAAAACACTCTAGGAAAGTTTAAACGATCAAGTAATGGGCCCATACATGCCCACATGTTTACAATCCCAGGATAGTTTCAAAATCTTTTCTAGTCTAGAAAACATTCTAGGGAGTTTAAAGGATTTGTAAGGACCCATATGTCCACATTGCTAGTTCTTTAGGGACTTAAATATTCCACAAGGTTTTACCAAAGAAACATAGTAAGATAGGTAAGAATATTTGTAAGGACCACAAGAAGTCCACATGCTGCAATATTACAATTAACTTATTAAAAATATTATGCACATTTCTCACTTTCTTGCACACAAAGCCACTCATCACACACATAGTTTCTATTAGAATAGTGAAGGTCGAAGTAGGCTTCAAAGGAAATCTGAAAGATCTAGCTACTTCTTTAGAAATTATCCACAACAATTTAATTCAAACGAGGTTGGTCCATGACCCTAATCTCTCAGCCCACCAAATATAAAAAAATTCTAAGAACGCACTAAATTTTCCTCCACAGGAGGTGGCAAAAGAAATTTTATAGTCTAGGTAGGATCTCGGGGGTAGGCATCCAAATAAACCCCCATTATCAGGTTCTCACACTTTGAAACAATAGAAGTTGAGAATAGGGATATTTTAAATCCTCCAAGTCAAGTGTTCCTATACCATAAGGAAGGGAGATACCCATGAAGGGTCGAAGGGCGAGGTCTAGTTGTTCTACGCATCCCTCCTTGAGTCACCCAAATCTTGTGAGGGAATCCAGCCTGTGACCCATTTCTTAGGCTGAAAATCTAAATGTTGCACTTTGACTGAGGTACTTAGTGGCCAAACATAGGAAATCCACCTAGGTGGCAATTGTGGTCTGCAATCGCACCTTGATCAGATTTTGTGTGGATATTGGGAAATATCTCTAGCTCTTTAAGGATATGCACCCTCTACCCCTCATTATAATTGATTACTTCAACCTTCACTAGTTCCTTGTTTGGTGGCTTCAGACCCCATTGTCAAGTGCTATTGGAAGGCCTAGTGATAAATTGAGAGGAAGGACGATAGGTATTTTAGGACACGAGCATTTTCTTTTATTGTTCCCCCATGCAAAAAAAATCCACCTATATGCATGCTTGTTTACTTTATGGTTGATTTATGTATGATGTTCATTTGATTACATGCAATTGTGAGTTATACAATTTTTTGAAGGTCAAAATCTCATGTTCATTTATTTCTCTCTGCTCACCATTTGCACACATTCACTTTTTTAGTCAGAACCATCAAGGAACTGCAACATCCATGTCATTCTAGACATTGGTAGAATCTACCTCCTATTATAGGAGAGGTCCCTAGTCTTTCCAACTCACCGGATGATGCAGGAGAATCGCACAAAGCGAAGCATGAGCCTAGCCCAGGGGATAGTTGGACGCGCAGATGGAAAAAGAGCACATTTTTTTTTATGGAAGCATTTTGAATTTTAAAAACTGAAGCATTAATGTAATAAGCTAGGAGAAGCGTACTCTCATTTATGTCTTGGAGATATGTGTAGATCTGGAGAAATTACTCTCATCTGCCAAGATGTAATAGGCATTTAAGGTTGTTAAATGTAAAGTAGGTAGATATGAATGGTAGATTAGACAGTTTAGAGTAAAGGAGCGAAAACGAATATAGACACCCTCACCCTTGTATCATTGTATTATTATTATCATTTAGAACTCATAAGTTGGGGAGYTGTAGTAGAGAGTTGTAGAGAAGAACCCATGTACAGGAGCACTTGAGTTAATATATGAAGTTTTGACTCAATTTTCATGGTGTTATGATGCTTGTTGYTTACAATAGTTAAATAGTATGTTTAGAGTTGATTTGTTTCTTTGTTATGCATTTGTTTCAGTCTTGTGTGTATGATTTCATGTTGAATGTATGAATTCTAAGAGAGAAGGAGAATGAGTTTCAATTGTTTCTCTTCCTGAGGATTCCTGCAAGGAGTGCAGTGAACGTCCGCAAGGTGTGCGTTGACAAGGTTCTGAGTTTCATCTCAGAAATCTCAGGAGAGATACCGTTGTTCTCATAATCACAGAAGTGCAGGAGGAACACAAAGTTGTGCAAGGTGTGCACATGCTGGTGGAAGCCTTAGAACTTATCAACTAAGGGGAAAGTTGAGGGACTATTTTTACAAAGAGTGCACAGGGTCAAAGATTCAAATAACTAGAATTTATTTGAAATTTTGCCGCAAGGAGTGCGAGCAAGAACCTTTTTGGAGGCTTGAGTTTGCAAGTGAAAGCTCAGGAGGGATAACACTTTTGAACACTTCAAAGGAAGATGGATATTGAAACACCTCAAAGGGAGATGGATAACGAAACCATCGCATAGAAATTAAGTTTAGAAGGGGAGAACACTCAGTCATTGAGGAGTGAATCGGGCGGTCAGAATTTTCCATGGAGATATCGCGAAGTCGCGAGGACCGTAGGATCCAGTGGAGCTGTATGGATGGTGAGGGGCTTTCATGAAGGAAGCGCGAAGTTGCAAGAGTGTTGGATAAAACAAGAGTTGCAAGGTGGTTAGAGTCCAGTGAAACCCATCACCTAGGATTTGAGAATCAATGTGAGTCATTGATCTCATTTCAGCCCACATCATTGGATCATTTCGTGAATTCGGGGTTCGTGAGAGGGCAAACCAAACTCTTGGTATCATAAAGTTCCTAGTTACGAGGACCAGAGGAGGAGATTCAGACCATTGTATCTAAGCAACGAGAGGACCGTCGGATCAGAACTTCCAACAAGTATCGTGTCTCGGGAGTTCGGGGTTTGAAAGAAACTCTTTTTTATTGCAGAAGTCATGAGCTTGCGAGTTGCGAGGGCTTGTGCAACACATGGCATGTCCGCTTGGTGGGTACTGCATGGTTGACAGGTGCTGTAGCAATGAGCGCCCAGAGAAAGGTAGAAGCAGGTGATAGGCTGCTGGACACGCGTCACCTGGGAAGGAGTCAACCCTTTGTCAATTTATCGTGTCTCAGGGATTCGTGAAGGAGGAGCACGAGAGCTCAACACTCCAACTCCCGAATTCGCGAGTTGCGAGTAGCGCTAGCAGTTAGCCCTAGCTGGTGGTCATGTGTGGGAGACACTAACAAGGAGGAACCATACCTGTATCGTCATCTCGGGTATCGGGGGTTTGGAAAAGAGGAGTCAAGGATCTTCGACCCACGAACTCATGAGTTGCAAGTTGTGAAAGGTGCTCGCACCAAGGCCCAGTTGTGGTCGTGTGAGGGTGAAGCTCGTGGCTAGTGCTTGTTCGCACAGGTGGGGTTTTCGAAGGACCTGTGGATCAAATTCGTGAGGTTCCAATAGGGATCCGAGGGAGCCACTTCGAATCGAGGTGAATTTAGAACGATCATGTGCGGATCGCGGCCTGAGGGTCGGGGGTCTATCGTCAAGTGGTATCAGAGCACAGAACAAATTCTTTTCTTTTTGTAGCAGAGAGAGAAAAGAGTAAAATTTTTCAGCCATACTGTCGAGAAGAAGAGATAGGCTAATGCCTGATCCTGCAGTGGAAAGAGAAATGCATGAATTCCATGCCAAGATTGATGCCATGGAGACATCACAAAGGTGCACAGTTGATGTTGGGGATATCAGCAAAGCTAAAAGTGAGAATGAAGCTGGAAATGAAGGAGAAGAAGTTGCAGTTGAAGATGTTGTAGAGAAACGCCTATTCAGGGTTGTTGCAAGGATAGGTGCCAGAGAAAAAATGGACATTCCCATGTATGAGGGAAACTTAGATGTTGAAGAGATTCTATACTATATTAGAGCTCTAGACAAATACTTCAACTATGATGATGTCGAGGAAGATAAGAAAGTCAAAAATGTTGTTACTAGACTTAAAGGGCATGCATCACTTTGGTGGGATGAACTGCTGGCTGACAGACGCTGCAATGGAAAGCAGAAAATCAAGAGTTGGGATAGAATGGTTGCAAAGATGAAAGCCAAATTTATACCCAAGGATTATCAAATCACTCTGTTTCGGAGGATGCATAATTTGAGACAGAAGATGATGTCAGTGAAGGAATACACTGAAGGATTTTACAGGATAAAGATCAGGGCAAGTCATCGGGAAAGTGATGATGAAAAAGTTGCCAAGTACATGAATGGTCTGCGATATGACATTCAAGATGAGATGGGCATGATGACCATTCGAAATGTGGAAGATGCTTATCAGATGGCTCTGAAAGATGAAGAGAAGCTGAGCCGAAAGCAAGGTCAAAGAGGCCAAGGTAGAAGTCATGCCAGAGGCAAAAAAATTACCTAAGACAGGACTCAGAAACCTAAAGAAGAGGGGAAGAAACCTAAAACTCAACCTGAGAGAGGAGGAAGCTCACAAGGAAGGCAACATACTAATAGAAATACTTTTCCTTGAACCAAAGGAAGAGGAAGAGGTTGAGGAGGTGAAGTGAAATGCTTTGTCTGTGGAAAATTTGGACATAAACCCTATGAGTGTCTAGATAGGAAGAAAGATGGTGGTGAAACTCAAATTGTTGAAGCTCAAGGATGGAATGTTGAGGCAGAAGACTCTGAGGGCGGAAGATCCTTAATGATAAGAAAAGTTCTCTTGAATCCAGAGAAGGAGCCAGAGAACCCATCCCAAAGAAATAGTCTGTTTCGGACTGCTTGCAAAATCAAAGATAGAGTATGCAAAGTCATAGTGGACAGCAGTAGCATAGACAATCTTGTATCTACGGAGATGGTAGAAAAGTTGAAGCTGGAGACCGTTGTACATCCAAGCCCATAAAGATTTTTGTGGCTACAAAAAGGACATCAGGTAAATGTCACTAAACAATGTTTAGTCGAATTTAAAATAGGAGGATATAAAGATGAAATATTATGTGATGTCATTCCCATGGATGTGTGTCATATATTGATAGGTAGACCATGGCAATATGATAGAAACACGGTTCATGATGGAAGAAAGAACACATACACCCTGGAGAAAAACGATAGGACTCACATGTTGTTGCCGATTAAGAACCAAGAGGTGAAAACAGAAATGAGAAACACTGTACTTCTCATGAGTGGGAAGGAACTTCTTAATGAGGTTAAGAAGAAGGAGGACACACAATTTATTATGGTCAAGAAGCCCAAAATTGTTTTGGTCAGTACGAGGATAGATGATTTACCAGAAGAAATCCAGGAGTTGTTGGGAGAGTTTGCTAATATAGTAGTGGACGAACTACCTTGCTCATTGCCACCTATCAAGAGTATAATCCATCATATAGATCTTATGCCTGGGGCCAGTTTACCGAACAAAGCCACGTATAGATTGATGCCGCAAGAAAATGAAGAAGTTAAGAGGCAGGTCCATGACTTAATGGACAAAGGATTGATTCAAGAGAGCTTGAGTCCATGCGTTGTTCTGATAGTGCTCAGACCAAAGAAAGATGCAGGCTAGAGAATGTGTACAGACTCAAGGGAAATCAATAAGATTACCATTAGATACAGATTTCCATTGCCAAGGATGGACGACTTGATGGATTGCTTGAGTGGAGCAAATTTTTTTTCAAAAATTGATTTGAAAAGCGGGTATCATCAAATTCGGATGAGAGAAGGTGATGAATGGAAGAAAAAATTCAAGATGAATGAGGGGCTCTATGAATATATTTTCATGCCATTTGGCTTAAAAAATGCGCCTAGTACTTTCATGAGGTTGATGAACGAAGTCCTGAAGGATTTCATTGGGAAATTTGTCATTGTATATCTTGACGATATATTAATTTTCAGCAAAACAGAAGCAGAACACTTAAAGCATTTAGCTGCAGTAATGAGAAGATTACAACAAGAGAAATTGTTGATTAATGTGAAGAAATCGTCATTTATAAGGATAGAACTCATTTATTTGGGTTTTGTTATCTCTGCAAATGAGTTGAAGATGGATCCAGAAAAGATAGAGGCAATTAAGAATTGGCTATCGCCGAAGAGTGTATTTGAAGTTCAAAGCTTCCATGGTTTGGATAGCTTCTACAGGAAATTTATTTGAAACTTCAGTGGAATTATCACACCAATGATGGATACAGTGAAGAAACAACATAAATCTTTTCACTCGACGGAGGAAGTAGAGAAGAGTTTCAAGCTGCTGAAGAAGAAGATCACTGAGAAACCAATTTTGGTTTTACCATATTTCAGCAAGACATTCCAGGTCAGGTGTGACGCAAGTGGATTTGTAATTGGAGCGGTCTTCAACCAAGATGACAGGCTGGTCGCATATTTCAGTGAAAAACTGAATGAAGCAAAGATTAAGTACTCCACGTATGACAAGGAATTCTATGCAGTCATACAAGCGCTGAAGAAATGGAGACACTATTTGGTTCCCAAGGAGTTTGTTTTGTACATCGATAATCACGCTTTACAATTTGTGACTCAACAGGAGAAGTTGAACCAAAAGCATGTGAAATGGGTTGAATTCATGCAGAATTTTACTTTTGTGACTAAGCATATTTCTGGAACTGCTAACAAAGTTGTTGATGATTTCAGCAGGAAATGTTTGCTTATGCAAGAATTCAGAGTTAAGACTTTGGGTTTTGATAACCTCAAAGAAATGTACAGAGATGATCCAGATTTTAAGGAGGCATATGAGGCATCTGAGAATCCAATTCTCAGAGACAGAAACCAATGGACTGAATACATGATCCAGGATGGATTATTGTTCAGGGGGAATCAACTATGTATTCCAAAATTCTCCATGAAGGAGAATCTGCTGAAGGAAAAACATAGTGTAGGATTGGTCAGACACTTCGATCATGACAAGACGTTCTCAAAGTTGAATGGATCATATTTTTGGCCAGGGATGAGGACATATGTTAAGAAATTTATGGATAGGTGCATAATTTTTCAGCACATGAAGGGAAAAAGGCAGAACACAGGGTTATACCAACCATTACCCATACCTGAAAGGCCGTGGGATGTAGTAAGCATGGATTTTATATTTGGGCTACCAAGGACATAAAGAGGATGTGATTCAATCTTTGTGGTAGTCAATAGATTTTCCAAGATGGCACATTTCATACCATGCCAGAAAACCAACAACGCAACTCATATTCCGAACCTGTTTTTCAAGGAAGTCATCAGACTTCATGGTTTTCCAAAGAGTATCGTGTCTGATTGAGATACCAAGTTCGTAGGACATTTCTGGAGGACCTTAGGGAAGAAGTTGGGGACAAGTTTTTCTTTCAGCTCAGCATATCATCCTCAGATGGATGGACAGACAAAGGTCGTAAATAGGATCTTGGGAGATTTGTTAAGGAGATTATTGACTGAACACCACAGTCAATGGGATCACATTCTGCCACAGGCAGAATTCTCTTACAATGATTCACCAAATAGAAGCACAGGGCAGAGTCCATTCCAAATCACATATGGAATGCAACCAAGGGGAGTTTCTAAATTGAAAGATTCGAAACAAAATGAATTCAGGAGTGCGAGTGCAGAGGACTTTACAAAAGGAATGAAGGAGCTTCACAGCCGAATTAAGGAGCGATTGCAGAGTTCGAGTCAAGAATACAAGAAGAGAGCAGATCAACATAGGTGAGAACTTCAATTTGAAGTTGGTTATATGATTCTTGTGCATCTGAGGAAGGAGAGGTTTCCAAGGGGAACGTATAATAAACTGAATATGAAAAAGATTGGACCATGCAAGGTCATAAGGAAATTTGGGGCAAACGCATATGAGATTGAATTACCCGATGGGGTCAAAATCTCACTGATATTCAATGTTGTGGATTTGTACCCTTACAAAGCTGAAGAAGCAGGAGAAGAAGATGAGAAAAAAGAAATTTGATGGACCAAACAAATGCCTGTAGTTGAAAAGCTACAAATGGAAAGCATAATTGACAAGAGGATTAGCAGAAAGACCAGGAGGAAAGAGTATTTTGAATACTTGGTCAAGTGGAAGAGACATCCAGTTGAAGATTCTAGTTGGGAGGATGAAGTAGAAATTCAAGGGCATGGACAAACCGTGCAAGAGCTCATGAACAGGAGTTCATG
>JASDQU011400657.1:0-38996 GCA_032191745.1 Picea mariana | reverse complement strand
CAACCTCTTTGGAAATCATGTGTGGCCCCTTTACTCCATATGTGAGTCTGGTCGGCAAGCTATCGTCAGCCTGCATCATCGACAATCGTGTCAGAACATGTCAACATCAAATCATCAAATCAATTAAATATCACAGTAAATAAATCAACCCAAATAGCACACTCCCTGACTCAATCCGGAGTCCAAGGTGTTCCACCGATGCCTCTACATCTTCAAGGTCAAAAACCCTGCACATTCAATAAAACTGAGTCAATAGCACCTGTCTACATCAAATAGTAAAACATCATGTCGTCTGTCAATCGCATCATAATCAAGTATAAATGGTTTAACATCATAAAATATCAGATCACTTGTGAGCAAGTGTCCTCAAAGAATAAGTTTTCTCAGTGCGCCAGAGCGAGATGTTACAGTTTCCTTGTATAATTCTTGCTAGAAACTATAAGTAAGTGATCCAAAATCCACTGACTTTATTTGCAAATATTTTAAGAGTAAATGGACTTGGTATAATTTATAAACCCTAATGAACAATTGAATGTTGAAATAAAGAAAATGAAATGCAAAATCAAACATAGAAGACATAAGCAAGTTGATAACAAAGTTCACCCATCGTGGGACACGTCTTTGAGCCTGATTCAACAACGTAACCTCTCCATTAATGATGTAAAATGCATAATTACATAAAATGGATCTCCAAACTGCAACAAAAATGTCTTTGGCTTCTCTAGGAAGGTTGCAACATGCTTTGGGAACAAATTTCCCTTCTCTTCCTACAGCAAAAAAATGCTTGAAAAATGCTCAATCCTTCAATTATATAGGAAACACATCTATATAATAATGAATACTCAGCAAAAACCTTTCAATGAAAAGCCATTGATCTGCTGCAAAGGGATTACTATAATAGAAAAACCTATCCAATCTCATTTTTCCAAAATTGGCTTACAAAAACCCACTTTTCTATGGTTTATGAAGGAATTTACTTCTACATATACAAAATACCATAGAAATTCTTTACAAAAGAAAAACCATATACTGCCATGGAAAAATGGTTTTTTTATATAACAGAGGTTGATGGATCAACTCCTTATCCGATCCAAATTTAATGGGATATGGAATATATGGTATATAATGAAATAAAACCATATAATATATGGTCTAAGGTTTAAATATTATGGCCATAGAGATWTTCAGGCTAACAAAACATTCGAATAACAAAACCATTATCGTTCCATGCCAAAAAAAGCACCAAATAGTTGACGCAACAGTCATGTGGTTGTCGGTTAGGAAGACGGCTAGGCGGAGGTCATAGGTTCCAATATGTGAACCCCCCATTTGGTGGTTGTGATCCAGATGGATKTCAGTGGCCTCCCACCTATTCCAACTGGCTCATTTTAGCATTGTTTTAGTTTTGTATTTTTTTCTAATTTTCGGGTCCCAAACTTCTGGGGCCGTTTTGAGGCCTTAAATGGTGTTTTTAGGGCTCGCCGCAGTTAGAGTTTGATGGAAACATGTGTAGTCCTTGGATATACCTTCCCAACGGGCTATCTTGTGCCTAAAATGGATATTGTATGCAAAATTTACAACCCCTATAAGTTGATGTACTAACTTACCCCAACGGGGCCTACATGACTTGTGTTGCTTCATCTCCTAGGGTTAGGTTTATGGATGTCTAGGGTTCTGGAATTCCTCTTTATTGTAAAAAGGCTTGGAGGGCCTCATTGTAACCATATTTTTGCGAATGAGCGTGATCATCACATCTCTTCTCAGAGATAAACCGCCACCATTCTAGCAAGCTTGTTTCAGTCTGCATTTTATAGTTTCAACATATTTCCTTATTGAATAGAAGCCAGTTTTATTGTATATCTATTATTTTTCTTTGTGTTTCTATGTTAATAATAATAATAATCTGTATTCATTTCGTTATGCTCATAAAATATAGATCAGTGGTATTAGAGCGGTCTGCTTCTGTTCGTTCTTAATGCATGTCCCCAATGAGGTCAGGGTACAAAGAATTGGGTCTCGATCTTGTTTCTCTTGAGGAAAAAATCTCCTACATGCCTCAGAGAGATATCATGGTAGGAGAAAATAAATATGATGGGATAGGAGATCCTTTCAAAATGTTTCTCAAGGAATCCCTCACACAACAAAGAAACGAGATGATGGATAGTTTTGTGCAAATCCTTTGGCATCTACCAACAGGTGACGCATCTTCCTCAAGCGGAGGAGACACCCCCTTAAAGGTACAAATAAACTTTGATATTCCTGTATTTGAAGGTTAGATAGATCCAAACATTGTAGAAAAATGGTTGAATCTTCTAGAAGGGTACTTTTTTGTCCATAACTTTTCGAATAGAGAAAATATTACTTTTGCACTCCTCAAAGTCGTTCTCCGTGTCAAAGATTGGTGGGATACTTTATGTTAGCAAAAGAAAATAGATTGGTGGGATACTTTCTGTCATGGTCACCTAGGATTCCTTCAGGGATGTTATTAAGGAACAATACTACCCTATCAAACGTTATGCCGACCTATATAAAAAATGGACCACACCGCGACAGGAAAGAGACCAAGTCATGTCAGAGTTCACAAATATCTTCCATACCTTGTACATCAAGTTGGTTATCAAATATTCTGAGTGACATCTGGTGCTCAAGTATCATAGTGGTCTGCATAGATACTTCCAGGCTGAAATGGGGTTTCTGGACATCTTGTCCATGGCAACAGCCTATCGATATGTCATCAAAATCGAGAATAATTTTAAACAAAAGACGCGGAAATTTGGTCCTGGGAACCCCTCACAAGAAAAGTAGGGAAAGGGAAGCCCCAACCCGTAGAAAAAAGGAAAAATCAAATATGGATAGCATCAGGAAAACCATTCTAAGCCGCAAGAAAAGAAGGATACTGAAAATACAAAGAAAGATACTAGGAAATGGTGCGACTTCCATAAGAGCCCCTGACATAACACTGTTGATTGCTGCTCAAAGCAGTCACTGGTGGCTGAGGTGAAAGTATTTGAATTAGAAGTGGGTTCTGACTCTGAGTCAGAAAAAGAAAGGGGGAGACAGATCATTGGCGTGGAACCCAATTCCACCATTGCTACCACCAACATCCATCCTGGTGAACCAGACAAGCCATAGGAAGGCGAGTGCCTATTTCATTCACATATGTGGGTGAAAAGAACCCAACTACACTTCATTGTTTATAGAGGTAGCTAGAAGAACCTAATCTCAAAAGATTTTGTCAAGCAGATATTCTTTCCAACAACACTACACCCACATCCCTACAGCATCGGATGGCTCCGCCAAGGAAGCAATCTTCATGTCAGACAATAGTGTCTCCTATCATATGGCATCAAGCCCTTCAAGTGAGGTATTGTGTGATGTTGCTCCTCTTGAAGTTTCTGATGTTCTTTTGGGACAACCTTATTTATGGAAATTTCATGTTGTATATGAGTCTAGGCCTCTAGGCCTCGCATTGTTATTATTACTTTGAACAGAAAATTGTACATGATACCGGAGGCAATCCCACCTAGTGTTATTTCCTTGATCTTTGTTAAGTAATGCAGGAAGGTCATCTCTCAAACTGGTAAGTTTGTCTTCTTCATGATTCTCTCTCAAAGTGAGTGAAATATCACAGCCACATATAGGGCCTTCACGACTGACTTCTCCACACAGCAGAAGCAAGTGGATAATGTCATGGAAGAATACAAATATATCTTCTCCTCACCTATCGAGGTACCTTTGCACTATCAGGTCAAGCATTCCATCGATCTTACCCCTGATGCACCACTACCCAATGGGCCAATCTACCATCACTCTATGTTAGAGAATGACGATATCAAGCGACATATCCAATAACTAATCCACAAGGGGCATATATGTCCCATCTCATCCTCTTATGGGAGCCCAATCGTGATGGTGCAGAAGAAAGATGGGACCTGGCAACTTTGCATTGATTATCGGGCCCTAAATAAAATCACAGTCAGGAATCGATACATGATTCTTCAAATCGATGATCTCCTTGATCAAATAAAGGGGCCAAATACTTCAGTAAGATTGATTTGAAGTTTGGCTACCACCAGCTCCCAATAGAGCAAACAGATGTATGGAAGACTTCCTTCAAGTCAAAAGAAGGTATTTTTGAATGGTTGGTCATGCCCTTTGGTTTGACAAATTCTCCAACGACTTTCATGAGGATGATGGAAGATATCTTGCACCCTTTCACCAATTCTTTTGTAGTGGTGTATCTGGATGACATCCTCATCTACAACAAGACTTGGGTGGAACACTTGCAACATATTCAACATTTTCTTCACAACCTGTGGTAGAAAAAGCTATATGCCAACTTGGAAAAATGTTAATTCAGTATGAACATGGTCTAGTACCTAGGCTACATCATGGATCAACATGGTGTGCATGTGGATCTAGCTAAGATCTAGGTCATTTTTTATTGGCTAGCCCCAACCACACTCATTGAGCTTCATATCTTCTTATGCCTTGCCAACTTCTATCGCAGGTTTGTGTTGGGATTCTCCCATATTGCATGGGCCATCAGCCAAGTAACCAGGAGTGGTGGTAAGGAAATATTTGTGTGTAGTTTGTCCAAACAACAAGAATTCCATGATTTGAAGCAATGTTTGTGCTCAGCCCCAGTAATTTCATTACCTTACCTACAACATCCCTTTTAGATTGAGATAGATTCTTCAAACTATGTTGTGGTCACAACTCTCACTCAACACGAACACCCCATGGCCTATCATAGTGAGACACTATCATATGTCTTCCGTAAGTACCCTATTTATGACAAATAAATGTACTTAATTGTGCAATACTATCACCAATGGAGGCATTACATTCTTTCCAGGGAAGGAGACATTCATTCACACTAATCATAAGCCACTATAGTTCATGCAGACCCAAGGAAAATTGCATAATGACCACCATCATAAGTGGTCCACATACTTACAACAATTCCACCTCAACATCAAGTATAAAATATGAAGTACCAATCAAGTCGCAGATTGCCTCAGTCGACCTCCATTCACAGCACTCACCATGGTGCTAGACTCCTATAGCCATGAGACCTCTGGATGGCTCCACCTCTATAAAACAGACCCTAACTTTGCCACAACCTACCAAATGTTGGGTGAAAACTCATTTGTCACTAATTTCCATCTTCAAGATGGGTTGTTGTGTTGTATGGGCCATATTTTCATTCCATCAAGCGAGAAAGAGAAGTTGATTTAGGAATCCCACTACAGTTGGCTAGTAGGACACTTCGGTGCTGAAAAGACTGTGGCAATGTTGCAACAACATTTATACTGGGAGAAACTTCGAAAGTATGTCAGCAAGTATATCTGGTCATGCACTATATACACTATTGCAAAACTGACCACTAAGAAAAATGGATTTTGCACCCCTCTGCTCACTCCTGACAGGCCAAGGTAATCCATCTCAATGGACTATATATTATTGGAAGTGGCGTCACAGTGGAGGCCACTGCCAATATATTATTTGAAAAAGTGTGAGTACATTTTGGAATCCCACAAACCATTGTCTCATATTGGAATAGTTTTTTCCTCAGCACTCTGGTCGAGCCTCTGGTCATTGCTAGACACCAAGCTTATGAAATCCATTACCTTCCACCCCCAGACAGATGGCCAAATCGAGGTCATAAATCGGATGACTGTTCATATCCTATGCATTTACAATTCCAAGCACCCCTGCACATGGGATGAGAGCCTTCCCTATGTTCATCATAGCTACAACCGAGCCATACATAACTCAACCAGCCACAACCCCTTTCACGTGGGGTTGGGATTCCAACCATTGGGTCCCATGGATGTTGCACTACCCCTTGCAGCCACCATGACCGACTAGTCACCTACTTCAACTGAATATGAAAAATACACCTAGTTCATTGATCAGATCCAACACATTCATAATATTTTACAGAAGTCCAATGCTAAGTATAAGTATCGCCATGATCAACATTGGTTGCCACATAATTTTCAGGTGGGAGACAAAGTTTGGTTGCACTTGCAGAAAGAACGCCTTACAGGACCCCATTGGAAGCTTCACCCACTCCATTATGGACCTTACACCATCACCAAGGTTGTGGGTGGAAATGATTTTGAGCTCAACATTCCCCTTTTCCTTGGCCTGCACCCAGTGTTCAACGTGGCTCTCCTTCAACCATATTTCCCACCATTATTGGACACCTCAGAGATAGCAGAATAGTTGACACCAATAGAGCTCAACTCGACTACATGAAACAAGCATCCAGTGATCAGATTTTGGAAACATAGGTCAAGGGCACTCTCCAGTAGAGGATCCAAATTTATCAAGTTGTTAAAGCAGGGAAGCTCTTGCACCAAAGCAAGTGGCTCACCCAGGGCCAAATTCAGCAGAAATTTCGTCATCTGATGGGGTAAATTAATGAAATGGAGACCATTGCTTCGTAATGGGGGAGTATTGATCCATATGGATTCCGGTGACCTCCCACCTATTCCAATTGGCTCATTTTAGCAGTGTTTCAGTTTGATAGGTTTTTTCTAGTTTTCGGGTCCCAAACTTCCAGGGTCATTTTGAGGCCCTAAACAATGTTTCTAGGGCTCGCCACAATCATAGTTTAGACAAAGTCAAATTCTAATGACAACATGTGTATTCCTTAGATAGAAATTTCCAACAGGCTATCATGCACCTAAAACGAAGATCGTATGAAAAATTTACGACCTCAAAAAGTTGATGTACTGACTTACCCCAGCGGGGCCCACATGACTTTTGGTGCTTCATCTTCTAGGGTTAGTTTTTTGGATGTCTATGGTTTTGGAATTCCTATTTAGTGTAATGAGCATGGTTGTCACATCTCTTCTCAGAGATAAACCGCCACCATTCTAGCAAGCTTGTTTCAGTCTGCATTTTATAGTTTCGGCATATTTCATTATTGAATAGAAGTCAGTTTTACTATATCTCTATTATTGTTCTTTGTGTTTTTGTGTTAAGAATAATAATAATATGTATGCATTTTGTTCTTCTCATAAAATATGGATCAGGTTGTTATAACAAATATAACTTTAAATAGAAAAAACCTTGTCAACCAAAACAACACTTATCAATGGCCCAACGATTAAAGCTTTATGTTGGCAGTGAATAAGTCAGAGGTTCAAAACCCATCTCCAACCATTCTGGAATGACAAGACCCTTTTGGAAAAAATGGGGCTGCCACATGGAAACCTCTGATTGGTCCACATGTTGGCCCCATAAGCCACGTGTTCACTTTCCCAGTCATCAAACATGTCAACACATAGTCACCTACCATGTCATCGCACAGTGAGAGCCACATCAATGCCACATAATCTTGTCGTACTACCACTTGTCCTACCATGTCATCACTCGTACAATGCAGCATCATCATTTGTATAGTTCCACGTCATAATCCGTATACTCCACATTAGCATCTGTACAATCTATGTTAGCATCTGTACTACCATGTGTCAAGGTTGTACTACCACATGTCACGATTTGTACAATGATGTGTCACGTCCGGGTGATGCCATGTGTCATTCTTGTCCATCCTTTTTCCCTATTTCACTAAAACTTCATAATGTCATAACTTTCTCATACAACATATGTTTTATCTCGTTCAAGTGTCATTCGAAAGATCTTGTCAGGCTCTTCGGCATGAGTACAATTTTATCATAATTTGAGAAATTTAATTTTTGTCAGTCAAAGATCCTCTTGGATCATGAAGGATTAATAAGGTTTTACCTAGGCTTATGAATAGATTATCCTATGTTTTTTATCTTCAAGTCTTCTCTTACCTTTAGCTTGCATTGAAGGTGTTGTATTGAATCCATATGCCCAAGAATTCAAGACGACACTAGTGTTTATCATTCACAAGTGATATAAAACCCTAGTTTATCTCTCTCTCTCTCTAATGATTTTCATTAATTAATTATACAAGGAGGCACAAATAAAAAAATATTATACCTTAAAAATGTGAAAAGTGTCTTAAAGATAATCTACTAAGAAACCTAGAACTTGTAACAGGTTTAGGGTATGTATGGTGTCAATGAGAGAGCACAAATCTCTATAGAAAGTTATAGAGTGTAAAAATAGGGGGTGAAATAGAAATTTGTGTTTATATATACAATATCTTAGTCCAAAACATCATTTTTCTCTCTTGGTGGAGACATTTTACACATTAATCCATCCTTTTGACTAAGACATTTTTATATACTTATTAGATTAAGAGACTCTCAACCAAGAAGTTATCCAAATTCTCTATAGATAGTTTATCCAAACTCCTTACTAAGAGTGTCTGATGAGTATGGTTATTGCCTTTTTTCTTTCCCTTCAACTTCTCCATTATCCTTCCCAATTGACAAACTTGACCATTTCTTACACATTATTTACCATTTCTACCTCATTTTCCTTTCCTGAATAGAATGAATCTTTGGGTTGAATTTTTATATTGAACAAATTATTTTTATTAGGAAAGGAACGTGGATGCATGATTTATGTGTTCAGGTTGCTAAATTGTTCAATTGTAGGATTCAGGAAGAAAATTGTATATTTTGTTTTTTTTAGGAGCTGCGGAATTATTCATCAACGATGGGGCTGGATGCTGAATTTTTCAAGTGTTGCATATTTTCCCATTAGCTGAAGTTTAAAATATCAAATATGTGAATACTAAAGACTATTTCGTCAGTAGGAATATCAACTATTGGAGATACCCAGTGCAATAGAGTTTCTCATCAACGTCTGGATATTTTCAAGAATGTGTGATCTATTTTGGGATACTAGCAAAGCATTGGATAGAAACATAGAACACCACATAGGATGCATTTAGCACTAGTACTCATAAGGGTGTGATACTTATGTATTTTATTTTTATTCAATTAAATGTAAGATGAGGGATATGTAAATAGTAAAATTAACAAGACACGAATCTATTTTTGAGGATATGATTTTCTTTTGAAGGATAGGAGTTAAAAAAAAATCAATTGATTGTTGGAAAATGGGGCATTTTCCCAAGAACTCGTGAACTTTGTATAAAGAAACAATATAAAGAACCTATGGGGGTTCATAATTTTGACTATCAATATATCGTTTTGATTACAAATTACCTTTGGTTGAATCTTGTTTTTAATACAATTAGTTGAGTTAACATAGGGAACAACCAACAAACTCTAGAGAAAGGGACATTCTATAGCCATGGTGATCCTATTTTCTTATGGAACTTAGTTAGCATGAATTTAATTTCTTGATTAGTAGAGTTTTCTTTCTGTCAATTTTTTTTGTTATTCAATTTGATTCAGTTAAAGAGTTTTATTTTAGATTGATATTACTTTCATGCACCAAGTATATTAAGATTATTTTCAATTTTCAGTTTCTTTATTAAGATTAGATTGAAAATTCTAAACCAGGTCTGTATACCTAATTTTCAGAAATGCAATTGGTTGAATTGGATTTAGAACAGTTCAACAATGTTATTACATTTTCTTTATTTCCCACAATTTGATTTTTTGTTCTGTTGTATATTTTCCTTCTACTTTGTTGTAATTATTCCCTGTAGTTTATATTTTTAGTTTGTTGTAATTATTTCCTATAGATTTAATTTTTTATTTTCTAGATTATATTAAATAAATTATGTTTATTAGGAAAGGACTGTGGATGCATGATTTATGTGTTGAGATTGCTAATTTGTTCAATTGTAGGATTCAAGAAGAAAATTGTATATTTTGTTATTTTTCAAGAGCTGTAGAATTTTTCATCAACGATGGGATTGGATGCTAAATTTTTCAAGTGTTGCATATTTTCCCATTAGCTCAAGTTTAGGATATACAATATGCCAAATGCTATAGATAATTTCGTCAATAGGGATATAAATTGTTGGATTTACCTGGTGTTATTGTCAGACAGTTGGCTTAGGTTGATGGATAGTTGGTTGTCATTGATGTAAACCCTTGAAGAGTGATATTTAGATTGATTTCAACCCTTAGTGATTGATGTCAACCCTTGAAGAAAGTTTGGTAGAGAATTCTGGTAGCACAAAGTTTTGGGTAATGGACCCAAGGCTGTTTCATGTATAATTGTATGAGTTTTAATATATTTGAAGGTAATACTAGTATATATGTATAGTATATTTTATTCCATTTCTGGTGGTATGTGGAACGTCACATAAGTCCTCACAGTTAGAGAATTATGGCCATGAGAAGTTGGAGAACCATGGTTTGGGTAATGGACCCAAGTTTTTTTCATGGATAATGGTATGATTTTTGATATATTTTTAGGTAATACTATTCTATATGGATAGTACATGTCATTCCATTTCTGGTGGTATGTGGAACGTCACATAAATCCTCACGGTTTGAGAGTTATGGCCTTACGAAGTTAGAGGACCCTCATATGTTGGCTTGAAGCCCCAAAAGGTCAAAGAAGTCAAAGAGATTGCAAACAAGAAATTATTATTTAAATGATAAATTAAAGTGACAAGAAGGATTATTTAAATAATAAAGTGAAGTGACAAAATCAAAGAAGATTATTTAAATGATAAAGTGAGGTGACAAAGTCAAGGAGGAATATTTAAATGATAAAGTAATGTAGAACTTTCTAATTATGGAAAGCGGTTCACCCTAAAAATCAGAAAAATAGGTTAAGTGGCCTATAAATGGGTTACGTGACCTAGAAATGGGTTAAGTGAACTAGAAATAGGTTAAGTGACCTAGAAATGAGTTAAGTGACCTAGAGGTTGCTTCTAAGGAAGATATTTGGAGAGTATAACTAAGAGGCAAGGCTCTCTCATTTTACATCACACTTGAGCATATTGAGTATCTATAGGTGACGAAGGTAACCAAAGGATATCTAAGCCAAATTTTAGAGGGAAGGTGAAGAAAGGAAGGTCAGAATTCAAAGGAGGATAAATTCTTTTGATGATGATTTCTAAGGTATGTTATTTATAGGTCATCTCACCATTTTTGCAATAAAAATTTTTATAGAATGATTCATACCATGAAATTGATATTCCATTGAGTAAACATATCCAAGTATATGTGGTAAAAATTTCAGCTTGTGGGTTGTTTTATTTTTGGAGTTACACTCTGTGGAAAAGAGGGTTTGTGGCTAGTCCTGAAACTAGTCTAAAACTGGTGTTTCAAGTAAAAATGTCATAACTTATTCATAAAAGATTCAAATTCAGTAAGAAAAAATGTGTTGGTTATAGTAAGGTCTGTAATATTCTTTGAACATTTTCAAATCCATTCAACAAATATTATATGTGGGGCATGCTCTACAATGTCACTCTCTAGAATAAGCCAGAATTTAGCAAGGTATGTCATTTTTTCTATAAATCCTTTTCTGAGAGGTTCCAAGTAGTGACACCTGGAGGAATTGCATAAAACACACTGAATAACATTATGTACTATTTTCATATCTTTATTCATTACAGGTACATAGTTATGACTATTTCAAGTTAGGGTTGTTGACTAATCCAAAACTAGTCATGTGAGACTAAAGTAAAGTTTGATGAAAATGATAGGCTCTTGTTGTTAAAGTTAAGAAAGGTTTGCAGGTATGTCATCATATACACCAGTTCTATTACAAAGTTACAAATCATATTTGTATGATGAAATTGATGAGGGCTTTTGGTTGAGGTACATGTTGGGTACATGGTTGAGACAAGTAGTTGATGAGTTGGCACATACATGAGGTTTATGGTTGATGATGTTGGTACATATTGATGAGTCATAGTTGATGAGTAGTTGATACATGATTGGTACATACTTGGTACATTGTTGGAGGCACTTGTTAGTACTTTTGTTGACACATGGTTTATGGATGATGTACCATACTTGTATTGGTATATTATTAGAAGCACATATTGATCTTGGTGATGATTATGAGTTGTTGTGTTATGTTTGGTTGATGCACATCTTTGAGAGTTGTATTGGTGATTGATCTTGGTGAATAGATCAGATTTGGTTGATAATATTGATGAGATAGTTTGTTGTGATGGGTTCTTTGGACAGGTTGTGGTGACATGTTATTTGTACAGGTTTGGTGCATGGTTGATGCAATTGTTCATGGTATAGATTTTGTATAGGTTTGTGCATGGTTGATGCACTTGTTCATGGTACAGGTTTTGTACAAGTTGGTGCATGGTTGATGCACTTGTTTATGGTACAAATTGATTATAGGTTGAGGTACAGGTTGGTGCATGGTTGATGCACTTGTTTATGGTACATGATGATTACAGGTTGAGGTATAGGTTGGTGCATGGTTGATGCACTTGTTTATGGTACAGGTTGATTACATGTTGATTGGTATAGGTTTATAGCAGTGTATCTCACAGTGATAATGTGACATTGGTTCCATCATTCTACTTATATGTCATGGCAGTTGGACGGGGCAAGGACAGGTGGTTGTAGCCACCTTTTGGTTGTATCCGAAGAACATAGGGGGTTGTAGCCTCCTTTTGGTTGTAGCCAGAGAATTGGGGAGTTGGAGCTTCCCTTAGGTTGTAGCCTAAGAAACTAGGGGGTTCAAGCCTCCTTCCAGTTGCAGCTGGAAAAAAAAGGAAGTTGGTGCTTCCAATGAATGTAATTCTTCAAGACATATAAGAAAAATCATTTCATGGTTTTCTCCCGCTTTGGGTTTCCACATAAAACACTTGTGTACTGTGTATGCGTATGATTGTTCATTTGTTCATTGTTTATTTACTCTGCAGTTATTGGATGATAATGCTAAATTGATTAAATTGTTCTATTATTGATTCACCCCCCCTCTCAGTAATCCAACAATTGGTATCAGAGACAGTTCCTTCAGGAAATAATTTAACCACTGGAAGGAGATCATGGATTATTCTGAGAATGGAGTACCAATGTTTAATGGTCATAATGGTTTTAAGTATGAGATGTGGAGCATAAATACGGAAGTATTTTTACAGGCATAGGGACATTATATTTGGCTATCAGTTGTTACAAGATATGATAGTTCAAGAAGGGAAAAGACTACATCCAAGAAGGAATTGAGGAAGAATAACAAAATAGCAATGGATTTCATCTGGGAAGTATTACCTAATACGGTAAGAGAAAAGGTTGGTAAATGTTCATTAGCAAAAGAACTTTGGTATAAGTTACATGACATATATTATTCACCCATTGCAAAATCATAAAATGGAAAAGAAGATGCAGATATAGAACAAGAAGAAAGATGCTCATCATGTCAGACAGATTCAGAAAAGGAATAATATGAAGAAGCAGAAGTTGATTACAGAGAAAAATTGATCAGTGCAATTAAATATCTAAAGAAAGAAAGAGAAGAAAACAAGTCAGCCAAGAAAGAATTGATGAACCAAAAGGAAAGTGTTCAAGGTTCCGAAAAGGATCAGTAGGTCATCAAGAATTTAAGAGCTCAACTAGAAGAGGCCGGAATAATTGAAGAAACTTTAGAATATCAAAAGAAATGTTTAGAAGCCAACATAGCATCATAAACGAAAAACGCAGAAAAGAGAGAAAATATATTGATGGATTATCTCAAGGAAAGAATTAATGACTTAAACCAACTTGAGGAAGAGTTTGGTCAAGAAGAGATAAGAATGGAAGAAGAAACAATTACATTGAAAATCCAACTTGAAGAAGGAAAGAGAATAGAAGAGGTCATGAAGTCTCAAATAATGAAGAAAAAAGAAGAGGTTGAGAAGCTTGAAGAAGAAGTTGTCACATTGAGAAGTAAAATCATCAAGCCCAACAAGAACATTGAAGAGATAGAAAAATCCACACCAGTTATAGAGAATGAAGAGAAGCTTTCTAGGTTTCTAGAAAAGAAGAATGAAGAAAATAGAAAGAGTTATGCAAAAGTACTCAAAGGAAGAAATCATGGTCAACTAGAATCTAAGAAAACTATTGAAGATATAGATTCAAGAAGACCATCCATGTTCAAGCCACAAAGAAGCTTCAATCATGATCATGACCATGATCAGTTAAGGAAAAGATTCAAAAGGAATACGCCACAAAAAAGATCATTCACTCCCAGGTATGAAAATTTATTTTATGGTCATTGTTTTTATTGTACTAACTTTGGACATAAGGTTGCAGATTGCAGGGATTATAAAAATAAATGTTGAAGCAATAAATGCCTATGTGGCCCCACGTAACATTGAATGTTACAAATGTCATAACTATGGACACATAGCTAGTGATTGTAGAAGCATGATCGATACTTCCATGAAAGAGAACACTGATATCAGATGTAAGAAAGTATGGATAAGAAAACATGAAGAACAGGTGAACAAAGACCAAGTCCCAGAGATCGCAAGATTGGCAATAAAACAAGATCAAGAAAATTCTATAGAGAAAAAGAAAGATGTCAGATACATAAAGGTTTGGAAAATAACTGAAAGAAAAGAAGGACAGGTAAATAAGGAACATGTTCAAGAGATTGTACTTTCAGGAATTGTAGTGAAAGATGAATCCACAGACAAAAAGAAAGAATTCAAAGCCCAAAGAGATGATGAATCTACCAATGAAGATGATGATGAATACACATCAGAGAAGGAATTTTTATGAGCCATCCGGCTTAGACAATCCCAAGTAATATGAATATTAGATAGGGGGAGTCTATGTGATAGTTGTGACATACCAAAGAACCATTCTTCGAGCAGCTTACAAAGTTTGAGAAGATAGATTCAAAGCAATTAGTTATCAAAAGTACAGTTTGATAAATTAATCAAGACTTCATGATAGTATAGTGATAAATGGGTTAGCGTTATGGACAGTTCCACAAGTAGAGTCTTGGACAATATGGACAGAAATGGATTTGTAAGAACACTTAGTAGGTTTGGACAGATATATGATAGTGGATGAGAGCATGGATTCATAGATTGGTTCAGAGAGTGGTTCAGAGACAAAGGAACATTATCATAATGGATGATAATTACACATGAAATGGATAGAACAATGCTAATGGATTCCAAATTGATAGATATTTTTTAGACACATGCAGTGCATACATCAATTCACATTCAAAACAAAGTAATGATTAGAAACAACAATGAAAAAACTCCCTACGAACTATGGAAAGGAAGCGCAGACAACAACCTCTACATCAAGGTAAATCAAGGTAATATTTTATTAATTGAAATTTATGTTGATGATATTGTTTTGGAAGGACTAATGACAAGTTAAGCCAGAAATTTGCAAAGGATATGCAGAATGAATTTGAAATGTCATTACTTGGAGAACTGTCCTTCTTTTTGGGTCTTCAGGTCAAAGAAACCAAGGAATTTTTATTTCTCAAACTAAGTATATCAGAGAAATGATAAAGAGGTTCAAAATGAAAGATTGCAAACCAGTTACCAATCCTATGCAAACCAGTTGGAAGTTGAGAAAAGATGATGATTCAAAGTATACAGACCAGAGAAAATACAGGTAAATGATTGATAGCTTACTATATTTGACAACATCCAAACTAGATGTAATGCAGGCAGTTGGACAAGTGGCACGATTTCAAGCAACACCAAAGGAATCACATGTATTGGCAGTGAAGAGGATTTTCAAATATCTCAAAGGAACAAAAGAGTTTGGATTATGGTATCCAAAAGGAAAGGATATATCACTTTTTGGCTACACAGATGCATATAGGGAAGGTTGCATTGATGACCGACGAAGCACCAGCGGAGCAACATTATACTTGGGTGAGTGTTTAGTATCTTGGCTAAGAAATAAACACTCATTAATATACTTATCTACAACCGAGGCATAGTATATTGCAACAACAACATGTTTTACACAAGTTCTATGGATGAAAAAAACTTTGATAGATATACAGTTTGAGTATGATGAGCTCATTCCAATCTATTGTGATAATACAAGTGCCATCAATATCTCAAAAAACCTGGTGATGCACTCCAAGACGAATCACATTCCAATCAAGTATCACTTTCTATGGGAACAAGTTGCAGAGAAGAACATCAGATTTGAATATGTGGGAACAAAAGAACAAGTGGCATGCATCTTTACAAAACCACTTCCACGGGAAGCCCTTGAGTATCTTCGCCAGAGACTAGGAGTAATTTCTACTCCAAAATGAATGCTTTTGAATGCTTATATTATATGTCTTATATGTACATGAGGATGCACCATAAATAGGACAAAGGGGGACAGATTTATCAGATGCAAAGGTAAATGCTTGGAGAGAGAGCATAGAGGCATGTTTCCAAGGGGAGTGATTGGCACAAGGGAAGAATGAGTGATATGACTTTAGAGTTATACCCTTTTTCAAAGGGGTATATATTATTCATATGAAGGGAAAGAGATTAATCAAAGGATTATAATCACAAAGAAAAATCAAAGGCATGTAGACAGGGGGAGCATCCCCAAGGAGAGTTCAGTCAGGGGGAGAAACCCCAAAGGGAGATACTCTTTGTCATTGATGTCAAAGGGGGAGAGATAGAAACATTGATAAAGATTATAAGAATGAATGTTATCATGACTAAGTGTTTCCATCAATGTTGGTGTTGCCATCAATGCCAAAGGGGGAGATTGTCAGACAGTTGGCTTAGTTTGATGGATATTTGGTATGGATTGTTGGTTGTCATTGATTTAAACCCTTGGAGAGTGATATTGTAGATTGATTTCAACCCTTATTGATTGATGTCAACCCCTGAAGAAAGTCTGGTAGCAAATTCTGGTAGCGCAAAGGTTTCGGTAATGGACCCAAGGTTGTTTCATGTATAATGGTATGATTTTTAATATATTTGAACGTAATAATATTCTATATGGATAGTACATGTCATTCCATTTTCGGTGGTATGTGTAATGTCACATAAGTCCTCACGGTTAGAGAGCTATGGCCATGAGAATTTGGAGAACCCAAGTTTGGGTAATGGACCCAAGTTTGTTTGATGGATAATGGTATGGGTTTTGATATATTTTCAGGTAACACTATTCTATATGGATAGTACATTTCATCCCATTTATGGTGGTATGTGGAACGTCACATAACTCCTCACGGTTTGGGTTTATGGCCTTACGAAGTTGGAGGACCTTCATATGTTGGCTTGAAGCCCCAAAAGGTCAAAGAAGTCAAAGAGCTTGCAAAGATTAAATTAGTGTTTAAATGATAAAGTAAAGTGACAAAGTCAAGAAGGATTATTTAAATAATAAAGTGAAGTGACAAAATCAAAGAAGATTATTTAAATGATAAAGTGAAGTGACAAAGTCAAGGAGGAATATTTAAATGATAAAGTAATGGAGACATTTCTAATTATGGAAAGTGGTTAACCCTAAAAATGAGAACAATAGGTTAGGGACCTATAAATGGGTTAAGTGACCTAGAAATACGTTGATTGACCTATAAATGGGTTAAGCGAACAAGAAATAGGTTAAGTGACCTAGAAATGGGTTAAGTGACCTAGAAGATGCTTCTAAGGAAGATATTTGGAGAGTATAAATAAGAGGCAAGGCTCTCTAATTTTACATCACACTTGAGCATATTGAATATATATAGGTTACTGAGGTAACCAAAGGATATCTAAGCCGAATTTCAGAGGGAAGGTGAAGAAAAGAAGGCTGAAATTTAAGGGAGGATAAATTCTTTTAATGATGCTTTCTAAGGTATGTTATTTACAGGTCATCTCACCATTTTTGCAATAACGTTTTTTCTAGAATGTTTCAGACCGTGAAATTGATAGGCCATTAAGAAAACATATCCAAGTATATGTGGTAAACATTTCATATTGTGGGTCGTTCTATTTTTGGAGTTACACTCCATGGAAAATAGGGTTTTGCTGGTAGCCCAACATATTTTTAACTTTTTAAAGCATCAAATAATAATCTAGGTAGCTTCCTACCCAGGGTCGTACATTTTTTGTTCTTCATAAGCAATTTTTGAAACTACAAATGTGAGTTTTCGATTATTCCTAGTGTTTTAGTTTTCGTGCTTCGTTCATGACTGAAAGCATGAAAACGAAGCATTAAAACTTATGACTGTATTACCACTTTATTTAAAAGTTTATGAAAGGTAGATGGCTCCACAGTTTTTGTTAATAAAGACTTTGTTTCCTACTAACAAGCTCATCTTCTTTATTGACTCCTCAAATGTGAAGCATTCTTATGGATTGTTATTTGAATCAACAAGGGTCATTTTAGTTTAAACCTTGATATATTTTTTGTAGCTCTTGGTCATGCATTCCCTTGTCACTACATTTTGGTTTTTAATTTTTTCCCTATCCTAAACTTTAGAAACCAAACCTACCTTGTTGCGCAATGATAAAGTTTTAATGCACCTGGTTGTGGCTTGTACCATGTGAGAGGTGGCAGTTAGACAATAGTAAGCCCATCACTTCGAGCTTAGTATCGGGTTTTGCATGTACTCCTCACATTCATTTCACAAAACACCTATCATTTCGTATTGAGGAACTTCTGTTCATACGCCCTAGGTTATTGATGAGTTCTGGGTCTGAAATGTCGCTCTGGTATTCTCCTACAAAACCCTCCATACTCATTGTGTTCTATTGATTTCTTATCGAATCCCCATGGCCCCGATTGTTAGGATTGAACCCAATGGCTCTCAGACCCTACTCCTATGCGATGATGCAAGGAAGATCTTGAGGGTCAAGGCTAGCTTGTTTTTATTGAGAAATTCTAGGGATTCAACTTGCAAACCGCTCAGGAATTTTCCCTTTCATTTGACGGATGTCGAGCCAAGGTGGGAGACATTGAGGTCGAAGTCACAAAGGAGGTTTTAGGTCAAGAAACAGGTCTTCCTTTGACCGGGCAGAAGTGGTTCAAAAATGGTAAAGTCGAGGAGGTTCCATGGAGCCTTTTCTTCACGTCTCGAAAAATCAATTGCTACGACAAAGGTATGCCCGTGTCCATGTTGAAGACCCGATGGCATGGCTTGCTAGCAGTCTTGAAACAATTCGTGACGTTTGAAGGCCGTTTTGGTTTTGTTTTTCTATATCATATATGTTTGCTTATGAATTTCATTGGGTTCCAATTAAACATGCCCTATTAACTATGGAGAAGCTTGTATAAAATGGAAAAGAGGTATAAAAGACAACAATTGGATTCAAACTTGTTTCACCATGTCCTAATAAAGATGTTGTTGGTACATCAATTAAAATTACAAAATGATGATTGGAATGCCTTCCTAACACGAAATGGCTTCGTTAACTCTGATGTTGTAGAGGTTGACAAACCCGTGATAGAGTAAACCATAGTCCCTTCATCTACAGAGGCCTATGTTACGGCCACCCTCAATAAGCCTATACTCAACCCAAAAGTTGCTCAACAAAGCCATGAACAATGCTCACGACCTAATGCCTCTGCTGAGAAAGCAAACAGAATTGTGGGCAAGCCATCTAAAGGTGATATCGATTTAGGTTTTAAAAATAAAAGGGCAGGTAGGTTGATTTCAAGGAAACTACAAAATAAAACAAACACCCATGTGAGCTCGATCAAAATGGCTGAGATCCATGAAATCTCAGACTCGGAGATCGACAGATTCTTGGCCGAAGAAGACCCTCCTTCCTTCGAAGCAGATCCCAACCAGGCATACAATTTCATAGATAATTTTCCACCCTGTTTAAAACACAGTCATGTATTTTTGTGTATCAAGTTTGATAACAAACCTAAAGGCAACAGTGAGCACAGTCCGGCACACAATCATGGGTATTCTCAAACAGTCGTCATAGGTTCGCAATGTGAAACTTGTCTGTTCTGGATTGACAAGTATTACACAGACATACCCATTTTACAGTCACAGATCAAAACCCTCATTGATATGGTCGACCCCTTAACAGATGAAAATCGTATGCTCAAGTCCATTGTTCAGAAACAAGGAAAATGTCTGAAACCAATAGGAAACATCATAGTAAAAAATGTCGAAAGTGTCACAGCAGTGATCAATTCTGAGATCATGTGAATCAATTTGATTTTCCAGTTAAAGGGAAAGATTAGTTTTTGTCTTAAAATAGTGTTACATTTTTGTTCATAGAATAAACTAGATTTTGTTGCTAAAATAAGACTAGCTACATAATCAATAGATTCTGTAGCCAGTCTATTCTTATTCAAAATTTGGAAAATATTGGTTAAATGTATATCTGAATTTCATTTATTTCATCTTTTTCTTTCATGATATTTGGGAGTTTATGGTGACTAAATGATCTGGAGATTTTTTTATCTTATTATCCATATCCATGGCTCATTTTTGTGTAAACAGAAACAAACTCTTTTTCATTTTTAGAGATTTAGTGTGATCTAGGGTGGTTATATCCCCCCCTGTTTTTGTAATCAATAGATGATTGTGGAGATTTAATCTTATCCCATAATATAAACAATTATCTTTTCTTAACCCTTTAAAAAATCGTATTTTTGTAATGAAAACATCTTGGCCTAGGGCTAAAGTATGGATAATTAATTCACAGACTTGAATGGAACAAAAATACATATTACAACTTTAGCTTCTTGTGTATGATGTCTTAGTTTAGGTTCTATTTATCTTGACATGATAATAGGTGTTGATAGATTTTGTCTTCATGCTTTATTATGAGTTGGGATAATTCATTTATATATGTTGTCCATATGTGATGTTTCAGATATTATATAGGGTGATCATCTATTCGACTCAAATGATGAGATTTATCTTTAATTTTTTGTTGAATGTTTAAATGCAAAGTTCTTACAATAATATTTATCTCACTGTAATTGCTTGTAAATCATAATATCACCACATCTATTTATATCATACGTTCTGTTATTGAAACTCAGTTTCCAACACACTGTTTCGCAATTATTCAGAACAATCTTAAGGTTCATTGCAGGTTTACCTCTTCGATAAGGTGGCTGGATATTCTCTATTATATAGACGTTCGATGCATGCCGATTAAATCATTAATAGGTTAGTTCTTTTCTTTTTTGTCGTTTGTTTGTCTTCAAAACTCTAATATATGGTCTAGCTTTGACCGTCCACATACTTCTGTTTCATAGTATATTTTTCTATTTAATCTTAGATAAATAAAGAAAAAACAAAAAATTGTTTATGTGCTTTCTTTATATGCTTTTTTTAAAGCATCCATCTTCACATAGATTTTCATGAGCTTAGATTAAAACTCGCAACTTGTATATCATGCACATAAATAAGATAGACAGATCCGTTGTGTAAATATTATTTAAAATAGTTATATAGATACATATGTTGGTTAAGCAGTTATTTAAATAGTTAACTCTTTTTCTTTTTGTTTCTTTTAGGACTTTTAGATTGGCCAACGGAGCCATTAAACCCATTAGAGTGAGTCATACCAAATGGCTTGCGTTATTTAGATAACCTTGGACCAGACTCGTTCTTCCAATTGACGAATGGTCATTTTCTCCTGTCAACAAATGGCGCTAGAAGGAGGGCCTGAAAACGATTGATGGCACGTGGAGATCACAAGACTCCTCCCCCACACACCCCCTCCCCTATAGCAATGAGAATTCATTCTGATGATAATGTTACTTCTCAAATAGAAACTACCTCAAATGAAAATCCACAGATTACTATTGAGCCAGTAACACCGAACCCTCCAGGGTCCGACGTACAAGAAATTGTTTGTCAATCACTTCTAAGAACACACGGTGCTTTGGCCCATATCAAACAACTAGGTCAACCACTGAATCAACCGCTAGATTTGTATGATATCAAGGAGAAACTTGAAGGCACTGGTCTTCTCCTAAACCCTATGGATCTAGATCACATCCCTACTCCTGTAGTCAGAGGATCTGGTATCCCACCTTCACCACCACCTTCATCTTCCTCCTCTTCGGGAGAAGAGTCATCGGACGAAGGAAGTTCTTCATCTCAGCCTTCGACACCACCCACACCCATGGAAAATCCAAACAATCTCGCCAGACGTTGGCTTGATCAAGATGTTGTGGCCATTCCTGGACCCCAACATCCTTTGCCTAAACATACAGAGAAATGGCTCGCTAAATTCGATCCAGATTCTGAGAAAATTGTTGAGGATCACATAAAAAAATTCATGCTANTTGGCTTGATCAAGATGTTGTGGCCATTCCTGGACCCCAACATCCTTTGCCTAAACATACAGAGAAATGGCTCGCTAAATTCGATCCAGATTCTAAGAAAATTGTTGAGGATCACATAAAAAAATTCATGCTAGACATTAGACTCCGAAACGTAGAAGACAAAGATGTGGTATGTAGAATTTTTCCATACACATTTGAAGGCAATGCCTTTACATGGTATTTTTCCCAACAACCCCACACTATTGTATCATGGGATAGATTCGAATCTTGTTTCCTTGAGAAATTAGGAGACGACAAATCTCCTGAAGTCTTAGTCATGGAACTCTCAAGTTTAAAGATGAACCCCAAGGAAAAAATAAAAGACTTTAATCAAAGGTTTCTAACATTAAAGAATTGAATCCCAATTGATTCAATGCTTGCTAAAAATATTATCGTCGCATACTACACCAAATCCCTACACCAGAACATAGCAATCTGGGTAAAAAGGTCTAAGAAGGCAACATTATTGGAAGCCTTCGAAGAGGTGAGCCAAATTGAGAAAGATATTCTAAGCCTAAAGGATAATATCTATAATGAGGCAGAGATTACCCCATATTCCAAGAAAAAAACATAAATTATTCCTAGACCTCCCTAAACCAAAACTCAATCAGAGAGTTTAGATCTGGAAAGTTTACAAAAGGTCATTCAGAAATTGTCAAATCAAGTCATAGATTTAAGGAGATCAGCTGAAGAAGCTTCTTCAAGCAAAGGGTCTTACAAACCCCCTTTTAGAAAACCTTTTCCCACAAACCGACCCAACTTAAATTCTGAAGGCCTTAATTTAGAAAGCCTACAATATGTGATACAAACAATCCTTGAAGCTCATGATAACTTAGTTCCCCCTGAGATTTCTGAAGATGTAATTGAACAAGAAATAGTGGAAGAGGACAAATCCTCTCCCAAAATCTTCGGGCATTTTTCGGATAGTATCTTTCAAGCCAATTTTGAAACGATTCATCCTTACAATACCAGAAGAAAAACGCAAAACAAACCCTCTTCTGAAATTGGAACTAATGCACCTCAAAAACAGTTTAAGTAGAATGAAACTATACAGAGTTCAGCAACCCCAAGTTTAGAATACGATCTGATTGAAGACCTTAAGAAACTTAGAGCAAATATTTATTTTTATGAATTGTTGAAATTTCCTTTTCTTCTACAAAAGATTCTTCATAACATTGCAGAAAAGAAAAAAAATAGTAATCTGAACAACAACAAATTTGCAGAAAACAGCCCTAAAACATCTCAAAAGTTCCCTGTTAAAACGACACTAGAACCCTCGAATAAAAGAGACCTTGCTGTAAAAAGTGTAACAAATGTAGATAAAATAACTCCAGGGACTGCAACTAAAAACCAACAAAGTTCTATTGTTAACACTTGTAGAAATGTCCCACCTTTTCTGTTGACTTTCGAAATTTTCAATAGGAATGTACATAATTGTATGGTAGATTCTGGCGCATCATCAAATGTAATGCCTTTGTCTGTCTGCCAAAATATCAATGCTGAAGTCCAACCTTCAAGTCTGAAAATTATTCAGCTTGATCGGACCAGTGTTAAGGTGATAGGTGAATTAAAAAATGTTCTTACCAGAGTATCCTCTAATTCTAAAGTTCACCCGATTATTGATATTATTGTCATGGACATCCCTGAAGTATATGGCCTATTTTTAAGTAGGGATTGGCCTGAAGAGATGCATGGTTACTTTACAACAGACTGGTCTCATTTGTGGCTGCTAGAGAATGGAAAGCCTAATAGAATCAAGATCAATTGTGAGCATTATCTCAAGCTTACCGTGACTGATTTAAATGACACTAATGAACCATTTACTGCTTCCACTAATTCACCCGAAATTCAGGGAATGAACATCTTTTTCAGTAACTTCATGGAAAAAACTTCCACCATTACTGACCTGGAACAATAGTCAGAACTCATGACATGCACATAGTCGACATTTCTCCCTAATATGTCATATACGAATGATGAGACTCACATATAGTCTCTCTACTTCGATGGATCCAAATCTAAAGAAGGAGCTGGTGCAGGGTGTGTGCTCATTGACCCAGCAGGTAACAAAACGTTGATCGCTTGTCGATTAGAATTTGAATACACAAACAACATAGCTGAATACGAGGCACTTCTGCAAGGACTCAGAAAGGCACTAGATTTGAAAATACAGAATTTAATGGTATTTGACGATTCAAAAATTGTGGTCAGGCAGGTAAGGAATTCTATCCATTACCTATCTCCACACTTGAAAAGTTATCAAGCTGAGGTATGGAATCTAATGCACAAATTTTCTTCATTTAACACTAATTCCATTCCAAGATTAAATAATTCTGACGCTGACTTGTTGGCTAATGTTGCTTCTAAATTTTTTCCTACAAAAGGCCTTTCTCCGAATGCATTTTCCATTGAGTTTTTGTTCAAACCATCAGTCCCAGAAAACATCACTAATTGGAGAGTGTTCGATGATGATCAATAGATCATCAGTTTCCTACACATGGAAGACACTTTCCAAGGTGTGGTTATCAACGAAGGCACACATGACGAAGACCTCTGCAATTTTACGGTAATATCGGACCCAGGGTCTCTGGAAACGACATTAGATCTGGTAAATTCTATCCCAAAATTTGTGGTAAGATTAGAAAAGTTTTATCATTTGCATGATAAATTCAGAAAATCAGTAAATTGTAAAACCAATAGTTTTTCCTTGACCCATAAAAAAGTAAATCTAGAAACTAAATATAATCCACAATACATCAATTTGGGAACGGGATGTTCTGAGCAAGAGAAATCAACATTTATTAAATTGTTTAAAGAATTTAAGGATGTCTTTGCTTGGACGTATGATGATCTAAAAACATTCGATCCTAACATTATACAACACATCATCCCCATGAAACCCTTGACTCAACATTTTCAACAGAAGTTAAGAAATATGCACCCAAAACTAGAACCAATGGTCAAAAAGGAACTAAACAAACTATTGAATGCAAAGATAATCTTCCTGGTAAGGCATACACAGTGGGTTTCTAACCTTGTCMCTGTGAGGAAGAAAAGTGGCAAAATCTGACTATGTGTTGATTTATGAAACTTAAACCGAGAATCTAATAAAGACAACTACCCCGTTCCTCCGATGGAACAAATTCTCTAGCGGGTATTCAGTTCTAAATGATTGTCKCTATTAGACGGTTTTTCAGGGTACAACCAAGTCCTCATGTCTCCTCTAGACCAGCTGAAAACCACTTTTYGTACCTTGTGGGGAACCTATGCTTATAGAAAGATTTCCTTTAGGCTTATAAATGCCAGTTCCACTTTCCAGAGAGTGATGGATATCGCTTTTCGTGGTCTAATAAATCAATCTATAGTGGTATATCTCGATGATGTCATGGTTTTCTCCAAGAATAAGGGGGATCACTTAGGCCATCTGAGATATGTTTTACAACGATGTCGTAAGTACGACATTTCTCTGAATCCTAAAAAAATTGTCTTTGCAGTGGAACAAGGCAAGTTGCTCGGTTTCATAGTATCCAATGAAGGTATGATCATTGACCCTGAGAGGAATCAAGTCATTTCAAAACCCCCGCCCCCTCTTCCAAAAAATCTATGCAATCCTTTTTAGGTCAAATAAATTTTGTCAGAAGGTTTGTTCCAAGTTTCTCAGAAATGGTGAGGCATTTACAAAACTTAATAAAAAAGGATGTGCAATACCATTGGGGACTTCAAGAAAGTCAAGCTTTTGACTCAATAAAAAAATCCATAGTGGAGGCTCCATCCTTAATGAGCCCTGACTTTTCGTGAGACTTCACTCTTTATATGTTTTCCTCCAATCGATCTTATGCCGCTGTGCTAACCCAAAAGAATGTTGAAAACAACGAAGTTCTCATTGCCTTTATGAGCTCAACCTTTAAGGGAGCAGAGCTTAATTATCCAGCTGTAGATTAGCAGGCTTATGCTATTTTTAAAGAAGTAAAACATTTTCGATCTTATCTACTGAAATCTAGAACTAAAGTCATTGTTCCTTACCATGTTGTCATAAATTTATTAGTACAGAAAGAGCTAGGTGAAAAACGTGCAAACTGGGTGACATCCTTACAAGAGTATGACCTTGAGATCACCCCAGCACAAATTGTTAGAGGCCAAGGTCTATTTAAATTAGTTGTTGATTCAGTTGAAGAGTAGCAAAGTCAAACGGATATGTTAATTGAAAATCGACATAATCAAAGTCAAATCTGTTGTGTACAAAATCCTACAAATCCTTGGTATGATGACATTAAGTTTTATTCAATACACAGTTCATCCCCTAATCACCTTGATCCCAAAAAGAGGAGAGAGTTGAGATTAAAATATGCACCTTACCAGCTTGTGAATGGTGTATTATTTCGCAAAAATTTTGATGAAATCCTTATGCGTTGTCTAGCAAGAGATGAAGAAGATAAAGTCTTATCTGAGTTGCATGCAGGAGAAGCTGGTGGGCATTTCGGTGGAGACACTACTGCCCACAAAGTATTAAGGGTAGGGTATTATTGGCCCACTCTTTTCAAAGATGACCATACATTATGCCACAAATGCTCAATCTGTCAAAAGGCTTCTGGACAAGTATAGAAGGCAGCATTCCCATTGCAACCTGTCTTGGTGGATTTCCCTTTTCAGCAATGGGGTCTTGACATCATTGGCCTAATAAACCCCACCTCCTCACAACAGCATAAATACATCATCACGACGACAGATTATTTTACCATATGGTCCGAGGCTGCACCATTAAAAGTGGTAAACACCAATTAGGTAATATTTTTCCTTAATTCAAACATCATCACTCAATTCAGTATTCCTGAATGTCTAGTGTTTGATAATGCTTCCTATTTCTCATCCATAGATATGACTGCCTTTGCTTTAGAAAAAGGGATAAAGTTAAAATATTCTGCCATCTATTACCCCCAAGGAAATGGTCTGGCATAATCGACAAACAAAAACCTGATCAAGATTATCAAGAGAACAGTTTTTGAAAACCACAAAAACTGGCATAATGCACTATTCAATGCACTCTAGGCTGATATGGTAACTCTGAAAACTGTTGTTTGTAATTCCCCCTTTTTCCTCATTTACGGAAGGGAAGCAATTCTTCCCCCACATGTTCTGATTCCCTCTCTGCAACTATCTCAGAAGGTTTAGGAAGAAGACTCTCCTCCTCTGGAAATTCGGATTAATGCTTTGCTGAAATTAGAAGAGGTAAGGACTCAAGCAAAACAAAAACTGGATCAGCATCAACACATTGTCAAAAGCTGGTTTGATTTGAGTTATGCCTCAGACAAGAATTTTGAGGTAGGTGATGTTGTCCTCAAGTGGGATAAACCTCATGAGGGGGAAGGGGAACATACTAAGTTCCAAAACCTGTGGTTGGGACCATTCTTAATAGCCGAAAAATTAGGTCCTAGTTCTTTTCACCTGCAAAATTTAGAGGGATAGCCAGACACCTTTACGGTGAATGGCCAAGCTCTCAAGAGGTATTTCACCTAACAAATCCTAGATACACCTTTTGTACATAACCATTTCTGTTTTGGTTTGTTTTGGTTTTTTTTTCATTTTTCTTTCTTCCATTAATTTTTTGTTTTTGGCTTTCTGAGTTAAACATGCCTGTATTACATTCTAGTTCAAAGTAAGAATAGAATGCTTCATCTTTAAACAACTATCGAGGACTATCGGAGCATCAATTGTTGTATTTTCTTGAGAAAAACGTAGACTAGTTAAAGGTGTTTTTTGTTGAGAATTGATCTTTGGTTTCAATTTTCATTTGAGAGCAAACACGACTATCATTAAAAGCTCTTTACGTTGTCCCTGCTTTTAAGAAAGAAACTCAACGATAACTTCCTCTCCTCGAAAAATTAGTTTCATCAGTGAACTATTTTCAGACCATAATGAAGGTTAGCAAGCAAAAACTTAAAGCAGACAGAAAATGACAAAATGTGTCAAGGACTGAAATTTTCAGCATCACCTCACTCTTCTAAATATCTATAAATTATATCAATAATTTTCCCAAGAGTTGTGGGAAGTGTTTGAAAACCCGCCAGGATACTGAACAGGTCCGCTGGCAGTGGGTAAATGCATGCATGGTGCTAATACAACTTCGTCAGGGTACTGAATAGGCCCACTGGCAGCGAAGCGATGTCAGGCTAGAGAAAATTCTTAGGTAAAAATAAAGTATTTTTTATCATAAGCATCCTTCATTCTGATTTGAATTTTCTTGGACAGAATAGAGGCGTCAAAGTGGGTTAATAGACATCCCTATCGAGGCTATGGATGCCTACTGGAAGCAGTGTCCCTATCAATAGTATTGGGGCCAATAACTTAAACATAGTGGCTTTCATTTGTTAAGTCTGTCACCAGATTTCATTTTTTAACGAAAGATATCTTAAGCTGGACCATGTAATGATTGTCAAAGATGCTCAAATGTCTTTCAGTTGTTCTTTGATTTGAAATCATTCAAATATTTCTAACCTGAACTCGTCAGTGATACAGAGATAACTGCTTCTCCCAGCAAGTCACCATTCTTGGCAACCCAACATATTTTTAACTTTTTAAAGCATCAAATAATAATCTATGTAGCTTCCTACCTGGGGTCATACATTTTGTGTTCTTCATAAGTAAATTTTGAAACTACAAATGTGAGTTTTCGATTATTCCTAGTGTTTTAGTTTTCATTCTTCGTTCATGACTGAAAGCATGAAAACGAAGCATTAAAACTTATGACTGTCTTACCGCTTTATTTAAAAGTTTATGAAAGGTAGATGGCTCCACAGTTTTTGTTAATAAATACTTTGTTTCCTGCTAACAAGCTCATCTTCTTTATTGACTCCTCAAATGTGAAGCATGCTTATGGATTGTTATTTGAATCAACAAGGGTCCTTTTAGTTTAAACCTTGATATATTTTTTGTGGCTCTTGGTCATGCGTTCCCTTGTCACTACATTTTGGTTTTTAATTTTTTCCCTATCCTAAACTTTAGAAACCAAACCTACCTTGTTGCATAATGATAAAGTTTTAATGCACCTGTTCGTGGCCTGTACCATGTGAGAGGTGGCAGTTCAACGACAGTAATCCCATCACTTTGATCTTAGTCTTGGGTTTTTCATGTACTCCTCGCATTCATTTCACAAAATGCCTATCATTTCGTATTGAGGAACTTTTGTTCATACGCCCTAGGTTATTGATGAGTTCTGGGTCTGAAATGTCGCTCTGGTCTTCTCCTACGAAACCCTCCATACTCACTGTGTTCTATTGATTGCTTGTTGAATCCCCATGGCCCCGATTGTTAGGATTGAACCCAATGGCTCTCAAACCCTTCTCCTATGCGATGATGAAAGGGAAGATCTCGAGGGTCAAGACTGGCTTGTTTTTATTGAAAAATTCCAGGGATTCAACTTGCGAACTGCTCAAGAATTTTCCCTTTCATTTGACAAATGCCAAGCCAAGGTGGGAGATGTTGAGGTCAAAGTCACAGAGGATTTTTTAGGTTAGGAAACAGGTCTTCCTTTGACCGGGAAGAAGTGGTTCAAAAATGCTAAAGTCGAGGAGGTTCCACGAAACCTTTTCTTCACGTATCTAAAAATCAATTGTTGCGACAAAGGTATGCCCGTGTCCATGTTGAAGACCCGATGGCATTGCTTGATAGCAGTCTTGAAACAATTCATGACGTGTGAAGGCCATTTTGGTTTTGTTTTTCTATATCATATACATTTTCTTATGAATTTCATTGGGTTCCAATTAAACATGCCCTATTAACTGTGGAGAAGTTTGTATAAAATGGCAAAGAGGTATAAAAGACAACAATTGGATTCAAACTTGTTTCACCATGGCCTAATAAAGATATTGTTGGTACATCAATTAAAATTACAAAATGATAACTGGAATGCCTTCCTAGCCTGAAATGGCTTCGTTAACTCTGATGCTGTAGAGGTTGACAAACCCGTGATAGAGGAAACCATAGTCCCTTCATCTACACAGGCCTGTGTTATGGCCACCCTCAGTAAGCCTATACTCGACCCAAAAGTTGCTCAGCAAAGCCATGAACAACGCTCACGACCTAACGCCTCTGCTGAGAAAGAAAACAGACCTGTGGGCAAGCTGTCTAAAGGTGATATTAATTTAGGTTTTAAAAATAAAAGGGTAGGTAGGTTGATTTCAAGGAAACTACAAAATAAATCAAATGCCCATGTGAGCTCGATCAAAATGATTGAGATCCATAAAATATCAGACTCAGAGATCGACAGATTCTTGGCCGAAGAAGATCCTCCTTCCTTCGAAGAAAATCCCAACTAGGCATACAATTTTGTAGATAATTTTCCACGCTGTTTAAAACACAATCATGGATTTCTGGGTATCAAGTTTGATAACAAACCTAAAGGAAACAGTGAACACAGTCCAACACACAATCGTGGGTATTCTCAAATGGTCGTCATAGGTTCGCAATGTGAAACTTTTTTGTTTTGGATTGACAAGTATTACACAGACATACCATTTTATAGTCACAGATCAAAACCCTCACTGATCTGGTCGACCCCCTGACAGATGAAAATCGTAGGCTCAATTCCATTGTTCAGAAACAAGGAAAACGTCCAAAAACAACAGGAAACATCATAGTAAAAAAGGTCAAAAGTGTCACAACAGTGATCAATTCTAAGATCATGTGAATCGATTTGATTTTCCAGTTAAAGGTAAAGATTCATTTTTTTCTTAAGATAGTGTTATATTTTTGTTCATAGAATAAACTAGATTTTGTTGCTAAAATAAGACTAGCTACAAAATCAGTAGATTATGTAGCCAGTCTATTCTTATTCGAAATTTGGAAAATATTGGTTAAATGTATATATGAATTTCATTTATCTCATCTTTTTCTTTCAGGATATTTGGGAGTTTATGGTGACTAAATGATCTAGAGATTTTTTGAGCTTATTAGCCATACCTGTAACATCCCGCTCTGGCGCACTGAGATGACTTATTTTTTGAGGACACTTGCTTGCAAGTGATCTGGACTTTTATGATGTTAGACATTTATACCTGATTATGATGAGATTGATAGATGACATGATGTGTTACTATTTGATGTAGACAGGTGCTATTGACTCAGTTTCATTGAATGTGTAGGGTTTTTGAACTTGAGGATGCAGAGGCATCGGTAGAACCCCCTTGGACTCTGGACTGAGTCAGGGAGTGTGCTTTTGGGTGATATGTTTACTATGATGTTTCATTCGATTTGATGATTTTTTGTTGACATTTTTGACATGATTATTGTTGATGCAGGCTGACGATAGCTTGCCGACCAGACTCACATATGGAGTAAAGGGGCCACACACAATTTGCAGAGAGGTTGAGGGAGAGGGGTGGACAGTAGCCCTGCCACCGCCTACTAGCACTCTCGCCGTGGCTCGAACTGTAGGTTAACGATTACCTAGTTCGAGAGGACCCGCGATGCCGTGAGGGCTGACTGCGACAGACGCTCACGATGATTCTAAGGGGTGCGCAATAAGGCGGGGGCCTTTTTCCTTAGAACCCTTAGTCTCCTACAAGTTCACCTGGTGGAGTGTTGACTCCAGGGGTTATAGACGTCTACCAATCAGTCCAGTTGGCAAGTGGCACCCTTGGAGCACATGGTGCATCCTGAAGGGCACGTCGCACAAAATAAACTCAGTTGGCGAGTGGCACCCTTGGAGCACATGGTGCATCCTGAAGGGCACGTCGCCCAAAAGGAATTCAAGAGGCGAGTGGCACCCTTAGCGCACGTGGTGCATCCTGAAGGGCACGTCGCAATAATGTGGCTGAAGGAGTTAGCCTAATTATCCCTAAGTCATCAGCACCTGAATAAAACCTTAAGCAATTCCCCTAACCAATCGTCGCCTAACTCAGAATCTAAGCCCTAAGCCTAAGACTTTTCTAGAAAAAAGGGGGGGAAATTTAGTGTGACCTTAACAAATGAAAATTTCAAAAAAAAAAAACTCAGACTATTATCCTCTCATTTTCCATGTCTACCTTATTAAACTATCTTCCATCACCGTGATCTTCCAGTATCCATCTGCCTTTTACATGTCCAGCTCACATTACTAAATCACCATCCCTCCCCTTAATTCCTCATTATTCTTTTTATGTAATACATTTACTTTTCCCATATGCATGTTTGCCATCACCTTAACTTCTCATTATCCTATATATATACATATTAATGGTGAATTTAAATGATGGATAATGATAATTTACTATGTTGAATGCATGTTTATAAATAGAAAAAAAAATGAAAATATATATACATATATTATAAACAAATGGTGGCGTATACCTAAATCTTAAATTTTTAGAATAATGAAAATGATAAATGGATACTCTTTCYGTGAATTATTAATCCCTACCACCTCTACCATTAATAAAAGTTACGCATGTAAAAATAAAAGGGAATTATTAATGAGCGCACATACTCTTTGAGTTTTAAAATATATATATATATATATATATATATATATATATAATAAAAAATAAAAAGAGAATAAGAAAATAAAAGGGAAAAGGGGGGAAAACCTAAAAGAAAGGGGATTTAGGGTTTGAGACTGGATAAAGGAAAGGGAGAGGGGGAAAAGAAGGGGACTTTTTTTCATCATTTGGTATTGTTATGCTGCCAGACCAGAGACTGTACTGATTTCTTGTAGGAGTTGGGGATTCTCAGCTGACTTGAGTGGTAGCTCAGCCTTGGAGGCGAGCTAAGAAGATAGGCTATCGTCTGGGTTGTGTGTGGCCCCTTTTCATCTCGGGGGGATAATGGGGAAGGAGAGTACCCCTAGTGTTTGGCTGGGAGGTACCGGTGAGTCCTCTACAATTGGCAAGCGGGAGCACTGAAGACGGAAGCAGCAGAGAGCACGGGAGTCAATTGCGGCAGACAAATAAGGCAAAGGTATGCTCTTGAACTTAGTAAGGTAGAATGCATAGTGATTACTGCTGAGATAGTGATTGTATGGATGTAAATTTCCTTCCCTCGTCCTTAAACTCGGAAGATTCTCATTTTTATAATCAATTCAGTTTAGGGTTACTGGTAATTAGTTGGGGTTATGGATATTTCATTTTTTTTTCATACGGGTACAGTTTAGGGCTGGGTAAATTTGTATGGGGAGTAAGGTTATTTCGTTTCTGTTTTATATGGCTCAGTTTATGGTAAAAATACATACATACATATATATATATATATATATATATATATATATTTGGTGGGGCATGTGGATTATTGTTTTGGGTATGGGCGTTTCTTGTATGAATGGGGGCGTTCCATAGTTTGAGGCTGTATTTTTACACACAGGGGGCGTCTTGCTGCTGTAGGGTTTTTCCTTTGATACACTGGTGTTTATAATTATATTGGGCATTTTTGTTTTACCTCAGTGGATTCCTTCTGTTACCCTGGGCATATTATAACCACCGGGGTGTTTTTCTTACTGCAGTGGGTTCACTTTTTATTGTTGGGCGTCATATACAGTGTGGGTTGTTTTTTTGGGTGGGTTTCTCCGCTTTTACATTTTGGGCGTTTATAGAAGACAGTGGGCAAATCCTCCGTGGATTTCCTTTTTATTGCTTGTTGGGCGTCTTCCATTTCGTGGTCTGTGATTTTGTCCATAGCTCGACGTCTCTATTGTGACCTGGGTCGTACATCCAGGAGTTGGTTGAGAAGGGATGCTTCTCTTCATTTTCCTCGATTAAATTTACCAAATTCTGGGCAGCAACCATTAAATCTCTGCGCTATTATCAATAGTGATGCTGGCAATTTTTAAACAACAAAAATAGTAGGTTTAATGCGGATTTATATAGCTTAATTCCTTCGAACAAATCCTTTCATGGAATAGTTAAACCGTGTTTCCTTTATTTGATTAAAAACTGCCATTGTTTAACTTAACTCAATGAAACAGAAAATAAATCGAGAGAGAATTTTCTTTTATTAAGAGCAGTGTTCTCAACTGCTGTAAAATTTGTGGGTAACCTCTTAGTCCTTCGGAGTTCGGTGAATGAGTTTAAAAAAAAAAAAATTATTTACAAAATTTGGGAAACCGTAAAATTGTCTACTCAGTTCTCTTTGTTAATGGAGTTATGAAGGCAACCTAATTAATACAATAAGTTAGAGAGGGCTAGAGACAATAAGTTAGAAACCCTGCGATGAAATCACTTGACACAGAAACCATGCAAATTAAAAACCCTATTAAACCTTCTCTAAGCTCGTAGATATGTTTTAATAGTTTTTTATTTTTGAACACGGTGGGTTTTACTTTTACTAATTACCTACTACCTCTTTCCATGCGCACCCCTCTGCGTAATTGGTGTTGTGCAATAAATGTTCACGTTCCATTGTCTATGCTATATAATCAATAAATGCTGCCCGATCGGAATTCTCGCCCATTGTTTCAGACCCTGGATCGGTGAACTTGCCTGGTAAATTCTGCCTTCAACACATTATTGTATTATACCGTATGTCGTTTATATTCAATGGGTTGTTGCACTGTCCCTTTTTACTGCATGTGCATAAATAGTTCAATTGTATTTTACAGAACAGTTAGATTTTATTTACCGTAGTTAATGTTTATTTCTGTTCTTATAACGTTTTAAAATACACTAGGATATTCGAATAAATTGTTCAGGTATGGAATTTAACTTCTTTAGGGTTCCAGGAATGTAATCCATAGGTAATCATTGAGCCAAATCAAACTTAATTTTCATGGGGATTATAGTCGTCTTGTGTCAATTGAATTCGCGCCAATGGGGCGTAGCTCAACCACTGCCGAATGAAACCGCCACTGTCTGCGTGCACGCGTTCTCTGCGCGCGCGCTTCGCAGGGGCACGTCCCTTCGGGTATTTTCACCATTACTTGCCTCGGATTTCATCCGCCGCGTAGTGAGGCTAACAGCTCTCAGCCGCAGGCACCTCCAATATCGACCTCCCAATCCTGGCAAACACTTCCTAATCGCTTTATTCCATGGTTTTATCATGCGGCATTAAATTTTTGGTTGATGATGTTGTCTCATTCCAAATGGATTCTTATCGATTAATTCATGGGGTAATATGCCGCACCAAACTTAGTTTAATAATGCGGTTCCACCTTAACTACGAAATTCTTGTCGTTTAATTCATGAAATTATTATACTGCTTTAACCTTAGGATTCATAATGTTGTTCCACTTTAAAAGGGTATTTCTTGTCGTTTAATTTCATGATTTTAATTTACGATTTTTAAATTAGGGTTACTAATGTCGTCCCACTTAAATATGGATTCCTATCGTTTAAAATTCTGGATTTGAATATGCTGATTAATCTTCTGGTGTTAAGATTCCATTTAATATAGGGGTCTCTTCTCGTTAAATGTTGGTTTAATGGTGTCGTTGTAATATTATGGGTTAATATAGTGGTCCCATATTAAGTGGTGTAATATTAGGGTTTAATTTTAGGGCTGACATCATGGTTTAATATTAAGCAGTATATTATTAAGTGGTTAATAATGTGGTTTAATTTAAGGTTTATATGGTGGTTTAACTTTATGATTAATATTAAGGGTTAATCTTAAGTGGGTAGCATTTTGGTTTAATATGGTGGTTTTAATTTGTGGGTGGTATGGTGTTTTAATGTTGTGGTTAATATTATAGTTTAATATTTAGTTTTAATATTATCATCTAATATTAGGGTTTAATCTTGCCATGTTAACGATTGGTTTTAGTATCACCCTTTAATATCCTCGTTCAATTATAATTGTCAATGTATGGTAACGATATGATGATTCCATTGTTGACGATACAAACTAGGTAATAGTTAGAGTCAGTTAAATGCAATGTTAAGTAATTGTTTAATTGCAATGTTAAATTATTTAATTGAAATGTTAATGCTGGTTGAATTGCAATGTTAAGTAATTGTTTAATTGCAATGTTAAAATTATTTAATTGTAATGTTAGTGATGGTTGAATTGCAACATTAAGTAATTGTTTAATGGCAATGTTAATGAGGATGCTTAAGTCGCAATGTTAATAATTGTTAAATGAATGTTCGTAATGATGTTTAGATCGCAATGTTATTATTGGCTTAATTGAAATGTTAATGATGAGGTTGAATTGCAATGTGAATATTGTTTAAATGGAAATGCTAATGATGATGTTTAAATTGCAATGCTATTATTTTGTAAGGTTATTGCAAATATGGTAATAATTGGCAGGAAAGGCAAGATATATGGAGATTGTGAATGTTCGAGGGTTTACCATTATGGTATGATAACATTGCGCAATTATGGCAATTAACAGAAAAATGCAATGCGCTTGTGCTACTTGCTTGTCCCTGAACTAGTGCCTACTGACCTTATAACTAAATAATGGGGGGTTGAGATTACTGGTTATTACCTTAGGATAAAGTCTTCATCGGTTAATGATAATTAAGGGAGCAACTGGTTCTGATAGATGTCTTCGGGTCTCAATAGTGGTTGGTCGATATTAGAGTCCTCCTGATGTGCGTCTCCCGTAGAGGTCATGATTGTCCCTGGTTTTATAGTACTTGGTGGTATTGCAATGCATGGTCTGCTTGTGTCAGGAGGGATGTAGTCACCTTCAGTATCCTTAGTATTTAGGTCTGTGTGATTCCCTGCGTCAAGAATCCAGTGTCGTATCAAAAGTCTCGGGCCCTTTAAAGGCAGGGTTCCACTCTTGCGACACACCTTAGGGGATTACTAGTTTCTGCCTGAGCAGTCAGCCAGGAGCTTATCTGACCTCCTCTCTCTCCGGAGCAGAGGACTAAGATTAAACGCCCTGCTTTCCTATGCAGAAATAGTAAACTACTACATGGATTCTACCTTCTGTGTTCGTACGGTACCTAACCCAGTATGTCATTGTTGTTGAAGTTGTGGGGGGGCACCTTGTCTTGGGTGTTATTTGCTTGCAGTTACTTGTTGTGCGCCTTGCGTCTTCTTATCGCGATCTTCATGGTTGAGTCTTGTCGGTTGTCAGGTGGTGACGTAGAGTCAAGTGAGTCTGTTACTTCTACATGCGCACACACACTTTTAAAACAAAAAAAAAAAAAAATCTTGCACTAGTTACTAGAGTTGGGTCATCGTAATGAGGAGGGTTGTTACATATGGTATCAGAGCAGGTTCAACCCGTGACTGGGGATTCGCTACGGCTTTCGTTGACATGAGTTGGTTTTATTATATTATTTTTGATCGAGTTGATTGTGTGGGTGAAGGTAATCATGGTTAGAGGACGTCGCGGAGGCAGACGACGGGGTGCTAGTGGAGGAGACGTGATGCCTCCAGCAGCATCCACGCCTGAGGGGTCTAACCCCCAGGGAGGCGAGTAGGTTCTCGGACAGGAGCAGATAGCAGTTGGTGATGTTATTGGGATGATGAGATCCTTTCAACGCATGTCCGAGGCTCTGATCAGCCGTTTGGACAGAGACGAAGCCAGGGCGCCGGCACCCCCTGAGGTTCTGCCGTGCGCGCCAGCCGTCACAGGTAGCATTCACCGTGAACTCGAGAAGGTAAAATTTCTCGAGTTCTTTGGCGCCCTAGACGACTTTGCCGCCGAGGCATGGTTGGAGAATATGGCGATGTGCTTCCCACTTCGCGATTATACCTCCAACATGAAGGTCTGCATGGCGGTCTTTCAACTGAACGGGAGCGCTCTTCTATGGTGGAAGACGCTCCTGCCGCAGCTTAACATGGCCATGGAAGACGTGTCATGGGAACTATTCGAGGAACGGTTCTGAGAGAGGTACCTTTCTAAGGAATTCATTGAGCGTCAGCTCAACGAGTTCAACGCGCTATGACAGGGAGGTCGTACGGTGCCCAAGTACGAGGCACCATTCATGGAGCTGCTCCGGTATGCTCCGCACCTTAACATAGAGAAGCTCAAGGTCANGTCAGCTCAATGAGTTCAACGTGCTACGACAGGGAGGTCGTACGGTGCCCAAGTACGAGGCACCATTCATGGAGCTGCTCCGGTATGCTCCGCACCTTAACATAGAGAAGCTCAAGGTCAATAGGTTCGTGTTTGGCCTTAACGGTAGTCTGCGTGAAAAGGTTAGGATCTTGATGCCTCAAACCTTGCACGATGCTATCCAAAAGGCCCTCATAGCAGAGGAGGATCTTATCAGCGGGGGTCAGACCAGGACTCCAGTGAGACCCGCAGGGCAAAGTTCATCGGGTGCACTGCGGCATCAGGCACCAGCGAGACATATGCCGGGACATCGTGGCTTCCAGAGGGGATCCACGTTCACTACACCTCGATGACCACCACCTTAGCAGCGGACACCTTATCGAGGATCACAGCACCAGCAGCAGTGTCACCCGCAGCAGCAGCAGTTTAGGCCTATTCAGCAGAACAGACCAGGGTTTCAAGCCGGTGGGAAATCCTCTTCTACTTTGGGTACCAGGACTACTGGGCCGAAGAAGGGGTGTTGTACGTGTGGGGAGCCACACTACTAGCACGACTGTCCTGTGGAGAGGGCCAGGATGTCCGAATCAGCGGGACCTGCTACCGTGGAAGATATGGGCAAGGCCCATCGGATACATGCAGCGGTGAATAACCGTCAGGCAGAACACCAGTCGACTGTGCTCGAGACGACAGGTACTATCGCTGACCAGACCCTTAGTATTTTGATAGACCCAGGAGCTACTGAGAGTTTCATTTTTGGTGCAGCGCTAAAAAGGATTAAGGTAAAGGCAGTCGAACAGGATGAGTTTAGCTTCATGGAGAGTTTGTCACAAGAGTCAACTTGTACTTCACGATCTTAGGATCTTATGACGTCGTGATCGGTATGGATTGGTTGGAAATGCATGAGGCAATTCTCAACTGTAAGACAAAATGGTTGAGCTTGGTTGATGACGAAGGACAAAGACGTGTGATTGTAGGATGAAACCAGGGAGTTTCCCTGTGGTTCGTCTCTTCCT
>JASDQU011400656.1:55451-65966 GCA_032191745.1 Picea mariana | reverse complement strand
GTTCCTTCACTAGGTAAGTATGTGTATTATGTTCATTTATAGATGATTTCTCAAGGTACACATGGATTTATTTTCTTAGAAAGAAATCTAAGGTATTTGATAAATTTAAAGAGTTTAAGGCTCTGGTAGAAGATCAGACAGAGAAGAAAATAAAGGTATTGAGAACATATAATGGTGGAGAATTCTGTGGAAATGAATTCGAATAATTCTGTAAGAAGTGTAGTATATCAAGGCAGAAGACTACCCCATACACTCCTCATCAGAATGGAGTTGCAGAAAGGATGAATAACACACTGATGGAAAAAGAGAGGAGCATGCTCAGCGGTGCCAAGTTAGGACATGAATTCTGGGCAGAGGAAGTGGGTACAACATGTTACCTGGTCAATCGATCACCTTCATCAACATTGGATGATAAAACTCCACATGAGGTATGGACTAAAAAGAAACCCTCTCTTCAACATCTTAGAGTGTTTTGTTTTGGTGCTTATGTACATGTTCCAAAGGAAAATAGGAGTAAGATGGGTAAAAAGGATGAAACGTGTATCTTTATTGGTTATAAAGATGGTGTGAAAGGTTCTAAGCTTTGGAACCCAGAAACGAAGAAGATTTTTTACAGTCGGGATGTTGTTTTAGAGAGGTAAAATATGTGTCCAAACAAGAATTCCTATCAAGGCAAGAGGAACCTGAGAAAATAGAGCTAGACTTGGATGATGCAAAATCTGAATCATTTGAAGAAGATGAAGCAGAAGCAGAAGAAGAACCTCATACCCTAGTATCGAGGAGATCAGTGAGAGAAAGAAGGAAACCAGAATGGCATAGTCCACCTTATTTTCGTTCCAAATTTTCTTTATCTACTACTGATGATGATCCTAGAATTGTTAGGGAAGCAGTGAATTCATAGGATAGTAAACTCTGGAAGAAGGCCATGGTTGAAGAAATGGATGACTTGGATAAGAATGAGGCATGGGATATAGTTTAGTTTCTATATGGAAGAAAATCTGTTGGTACCAAATAGTTGTTTAAGAAGAAGTTTAATGCAGAAGGAAAAGTAGAGTAATACAAAGCTTGGTTAGTAGAAAAAGGTTATTCCCAGTTAGAGGGAATTGACTTTGGTGAGAGTTTTTCTCCTGTTGCTAAGTTAACTTCTATTAGATTTCTTTTATCTGTTGTTGCTTCTTTTGATCTTGAAGTGGAACAGATGGATGTGAAGAAAACGTTCCTACATGGGGATCTGGAAGAAGAAATCTACATGAAGTAGCCAGAAGGCTTTGTAGTAAAGGGAAAGAAAGAGATGGTATTTAAGCTAAAGAAGTCACTATATGGTCTGAAGAAATCACCTAGGATGTGGTACCAAAAGTTTGACACATACATCCTTGGATTGGGATTTGTGAGAAGTAGGGCTGCTCACTATGTATATTCCAAGCAGGTAGATAATCACTTCATTTATGTAGTGTTGTATTTTGATGAAATGTTGTTGGTAGTAAATAACATGGATGTTATCAAGGTGGTGAAATTGAGGTTATCCTCCAAATTTGACATGAAGGATCTCGGTGTTGCTAACATCATTCTAGGAATGGAAATTAAAAGAGATCGTGAAAACATGAAACTCTGGTTGAATCAGAGAAAATATGTTGAGACGATATTACAGAGGTTTAATGTGCATGGAAGTAAACAAGTCAAGGTTCCTATTCTTATAGGTGTAAAGTTATATGCAGATCAGTGTCCCAAGACACAGGAAGAAGAAGAGGACATGTCCCATGTTTCGTTTGCAAGTGCAGTTGGAAGTTTGATGTATGGAATGGCTTGTACTAGACCAGACATTTCACATGCAGTGGGAGTTTTGAGTAGGTATATGTCAAAACCAGGAAAGGAGCATTGGAAAGCAATAAAGAGGGTCTTCAGGTATTTGTGTGGCACTACCAATTATGGATTGTGCTACCAAGGAAGATCAGGATTAGAAAGAGTGGTGGACATACATGGCTTTGTTGATGCAGAATGGGCTGGAGATCTGGATCACAAAATATCTACAAGTGGGTATGTGTTTAACCTATTTGGCGAAGCAATCAGTTGGATGAGAAAAAGACAGATTGTAGTGGTATTCTCAACTACAGAAGCTGAATACATGGAAACCACTCATGCAAGCAAGGAAGCAATATGGTTACAGAGATTGTGTTCAGGTATTGGGTTGGTACAACAAGCAGTGAGATTAGATTGTGACAGTCAGAGTGCAATATTCCTGGAAAAGAACCCAACTTATCATTTGAAGACAAATCATATTGATGTTTAGTATCACTTTGTGAGAGACATGGTTGAGGAAAAGAAGGTGTTGCTGGAAAAGGTTGACACTTTGAAGAATGTTGCAGATTCATTGACAAAGTTTGTGAGCACAAAAAATTTCTCCTGGTGTAGAGTAACAATGGGCATTGCTGCCCTATATTTTTGACTATATAATCCTGTGGACCCTTGGATGCAAAGAAAAAAACAAGTGGGAGAATTTTGGGTATGTGTTATATTCTTTGCATGTGTGTGTGTGGGCACATCAGATTTGACAACTGCGATTGAAAATCCCTCTAGTAGTGCTCTTTGTGTCATGTGAGTTGGGAAATTCCTAGGGGGGACAGGTATGGCCCACCCTGGTTACACACAGTGTTCGGGGCAGCACCCCGAAATGTTTTTTGGGTGGTTTTTGCTATTTTTAGCGGTTTTCTAAATTAATCCCGGATTAAGGGATTAGGGTTTTTGTATCTACAGAATACCTAAAAACATTGTATATATTGTATGGTGAATGGTGAAATTTGATATAATGAATATAAGAAAGGTTTTCCCCGTTTGAGGGTTTTCGATATAAATCTCTGTGTACTATGTGTATGAGCCATTGATTAAATTTTGTTTTCTTAAGAATCTATATGCATTGCTTTACTTCATAGGTTTAAAAACTTTCAAAGTTGAAGGTACCCATAAGAGATGAATACATTCTGACATCGATATTCTCAGTTGTCGACTGAGAATTTTTGACCATGGGGATCGACGGTCCAACAGATGCATTGGGGCTAGCATACGCAAAGGAGAACTGGTCGATCGTCATGATCTTCCCATCATGATGAAAACAAAGAGTGCTAAATATGGACTATACGACGACAGTCATAGCATAATTCCAATTGTGTCCTAGTAACAAGTTATAATCGAGGGGCGCATCAACCACCTTGAAATCCACCTCTATCGTCTTCCCACCTAACTAGACTGGAAAGGCGAGAATAATACCGTGAGGGCAGAAGGAACGGCCGTCAAAAGAAGTCAACATGGTCAGAGATTGAGAGAGAGTCAGAGAGCCCAAATCTTTCCAACATATCAGGGACATCACACATGTAGAAACGCCTTCATCAACAACCGCACGTTTGATGGTATACTTTGAGTAACCCACGTGGATTTGGAATGCCACATGGTAAGGCAAGCGAGGCTTCACATATGTGACGTCAAACTTGATAATTTTAGAGCCACTGGGGTATAGAGATCCTAACACAGATAGAAAGGAATTTCTCTGTGAAGGACACGTCTGGAGTACCTCCAGGGCCGACATCGCACAAGGGGTTTGACCCAGGTCCTCAATAATAGAGTAATTATGGGTGGCTCTAGAATTTGGATTGTGGGTAGATCACTTGAGTACTCCTTTCGGAATAAGAGGCGGTGGATCTAGTTTTTCTATCTGCAAAGGAGTCTCCGTAGGAGGAGGAGGATATTCTATACTAGGTACAGTCTGTAAAGAACTATAATTGCGAGAACAGGTGGCTACATTAACCTGAGAATTGACCATATTGATACATAAACGGTCATCGTCTTCTGCCGATGGGTTTTGACTCCCACTAGCCACATTTACGGCATTTGATGAGCTCGAGGCCATGTGTTGGTTATGCGGAAAAAGATTCATCATCACGGTGGGTGGTAGAGATAAGAGCCTCATAGCTTCCACAAGTTTGGGGCATATATGAGTAAGATGATCGTCTGTACAAATATTACAAGGAAATTTCACCTTACGCCTATCTTACTTTCCCTCACCAACATTATTATTCATCTTCTCATTATTAACATTGTCCTTGGGTTTATTATTATTATTCCCACCCTTACGATTATTATTACGTGCTTTCTTCTTATATCCACCTGGTTGTTGGTTACCATTTCGGCCAATTGACGATTTCACAGAATGTACATCTGCCAACTGAATGGGATTGGAAGACATAGACGAAGCTGGGCCCTCCTACAGACTAGTTTAGAGACAACTCTTTCAAATGGCTTGTCACCGAGTCTATGGATTTCACATTTGTGGAGCCTACAATTCCATCGACATGAGGTCTGGGCTTTTTTCTAGGGTCATAGTTTGAACTCGGTGTGTCCAGAAGAATCTGGTATAACATCCTAGACTGAGCGTATATAAGATCTAACTGTTGGGATTTAAAGATTGCTTCTTCCTTAGATGTAACCTTGGATGTAGAAACATCCTTCAAGATAGGAGTCTGCAAGGACTTAAGGAACCATTCTAACAGGAAATCTGGGGGTATGAAAGTCTTGATCAACCTCTTCCGTCTACTCCACTTATGGATGTGATCCGAGATATGAGTGGATGTGTCTTGGTGTAGGGTCGACATAAGTTCTAGGCCAACATCGTAATGAACCGACAATTCAAAGTGGTTAAGGAATACTAGCACCATCTGACTAAAGGTACCATATGCCCCCCTAGGTAGCTCGATATACCATTTTATAGCAACCCCAATGAGGGTGCTTTGAAATAATCTTAACCAAATGGAATTGTCATTAATGGAATTCGAAGAGCACCATAGGTGAAAGGTGGTGATGTGATCAGCGATATCCTCACCATTCTTACCTTCGAATTTTGGAATATCCGAAGGAAGATTGGTGGGAACGGGGGGGCATGTAGGATCATGAAAGGGTCATTCATCAACTTATACAAGTATGGAAGATTAAGCATGGACATAAAAGGGAGACGAGGTTGCGGCATATGGCCCCAAGCTCCCTGGAAAGATTGTGTCTAGGGAAATGCATCCCATCCAAGGTTCTGGTAAGCACCATGTCCCAGTTCGGGATTGTAAGACCGTCCTCCATGATGATTCATAATAGGTTGTTGGGGAACCATTCCAGTAGGAATGTTCTAATGGGGGTTATAAAAATTTCCCCCATCCGGAGTGGCTTCGGGTTGGGGGTTTCCCAAGGCATGAAACTGACCTCCTCCGGGTGTGAATCTAGAGGATAAAGGTGGATTCGTCATGCCAAATATGTTGGTCAGAATTGACACTGAGGAGGTGAGGTTATAGGATGAAACTTGAGCAAAAGCTTGTCCGCCAAGTTGGTTACTCCACCCAGAAGAAACAAGATTAGACCTAGGGTTAAAAGAAGGAATTCTTCCCATGGTAGGATTCATTTGAGGGATATTAGATCCACCAAACGAGAATGGAATATAAGGAGGAGTTGAGCCCCCAAGCCCAATGCTAGCATTAGGGATAGCAGCTGGGATGGAGTTTGAAAACCGTGAAGTAAAATTTGGCATACCATAGGAAAAAGGACTAGAGGCCATAGGGATGGACTGAACATTATAGCCCAGTGAGTGACCAAGATACCCAAATGGGTTCGTGGAAATAGGTTGATCATTCACTATAGGACAGACATCAATGATGATAGGTGCCTTCGATACTACAACCATTGTGGTCGCAGGAGTCGAAAGAGTGCCATTAACTATAGTAGGTGTGGGAGTCAAGGGGATCCCAATATTTTGATGACTTATTTCATTACTCATCCTTGTAGAACCACACGTCTGACAAGTGGAGGTGTGTGTACCATGTCTAATAACTCTACGCCTTTTACAAGGAAAAGACTCGAAATTTGGTGATAACGGTAACAAGCGGCGATATTGGGAGGGAAGCTGATCTAACTCCACGATGACCTAATATTCAAGATATAAAAACAAATCCTAAGCCCAACTAGTAATCAAAGAGCACACCAAAAATAATCAAACGACTAATATGCACAAAAATAGGATAAAGTGACTGAAAGGGGCCTCCCTCCCTAAAGTAGGTATGCCTCGCCCAAGAGGGGCCTGAGACTTCCTGCTAAATATCAGAGCTAACGAAATCAGTTATAAGGACCCTCGTGGGCTTAAAAACCAGTTGGTCAGATCCCCCCGGAGAGGTAATCCTCCATAAAGGTTGTGTGTTTTCCAACCCTTATCTGACCCAGGGTACCTACAGAATAACCCCTGCAAGTATCCTATGTGTCACCTAAGTCAAGAACCTAAGCAAACACTATATAACCGTTGCACAGGATAATAGTTGTAAGTCAGGTCCACTGTATGGGTAGGGTAGAAAATCTCAAAACCTTGAAAGCATTGCCTCTCATGGAGGTAAGGGCACTAGCAAGATCCCCAGATACAAATAGATCCCCAGAAATATATCTGACGCTAAGAAGGTATCGGGGGGATATCCCTTCAACCGACCTCGTGCGACCTCACGATTAAATCCAGTGTAAGTAGAGCCTCCTGATATTACTGATTATACAATGGATTTATCCACTCCCTTAGTCAGACATATATGTTGATTTAATAGCCTTGGAGAAGTTTACTCACAAAATCAGGCTATTCCAAGGCACTAAATCCTAAGCTATTTTGTGCACCCTAGAAAATAAAATCATTACTAATCAATTTTAAATTATAGCGTTAATTTTAATGGCCATGCCTACTCAAAGGTGCGTTCATGAAACTAGTGATTTTATGACTCAGCAAGTAAAGTAAATGAATATGAAACAATGCAAAGTCCTAACTTCAATTTCCAATGAATGATATGCTTCCTAAAAATGCAATTTTCAATTCAATTCTACATTTCTGAATAAAAATGCAATCTTTCTTTACATGCACTAAGATAAATGGCAAATACTCAAAATATCAAAATGCTAATCAATGTAAAATTCTTAATATTTTTCTATTTTCAATATAAGAAAAATGAAAATGCATGGATTGAACAACAACTTGATATATAAAGACTCTGTTGTGTATATAAAGGGACAACTCAAGTAGGATACCAAGTCGAAAAACACCCAACCCAATGTACAAGGACAATCAAAATGAAAATATGATGAGAAAGGCACCACCCAAAAATTCAACCAGAGGCAGGTTTTTTGTCATCCCACAGACACTTAACAATCACTACAGAGACCCAAGAAGACTCAACAATCATAAAAACCTACCCAACAACCACCAAACTAAGCAGACAAGAAACAAAGTTTGATGCACACGACTATTCAAGAGAAAAATGCATATGTACGCAGCTTGCAGAAGGACAACACGCGTATATACACGATTGTCAAGAAAAACCCCGCGTATGTGTCAAAACACAACTAGGATAAGGAGAAGGATGAAAGACTCAGACCTAGAGTGAACAGAGGTTGTCAAGCAATGATATGGAAATAAACACAATATGAACAAGAGCAATCTAAGGAGAAAAACACTCCAAACCCTGAAAAAAAAATATTCTATCCCTAGTATGGTCGCCAATTCTATTACGAGGAAAATCTCTCTATGGCTAGGGGAAAACCACAACAGACGGAAATGACTACAGAAATCAAATCTATTCTCAAGTATGCTATATAAACAAATATTCTAGCAAGACAAGATAAAATTCCTACCTCATCCATATGTTCGATGAAGTTCACCATTGAGAACTTGACCCAAAGAAATATACCTATAGCTAGTCCTCAACAACCAAGCAAAACAAGCATATGGTGATAATATATGATGTTATCACATTCAATAGCACAATCCATTAACATTCATAACAAATACTCCCATGGAATAATAATTCAAATATTTTCAAGATATCAATTGGACGAGAAAAGAGTATTTTTATTAAGATATGATCAACATAAGTGAATAAGTTACAGACTTCCATGTCGGCATGGTTCGGAACCGAGAAACTAAGTTCCTTCCAGTTGGGCCTCCAACACTTCAATCCTCCACCAAAGGCAAGCTCATGTAAGAGAGACAATGGATTTCTCACTCAATAAGAGAAGAGCTTGGGGTTGAACACTGTGTTTAGACTTAAAGGGAAAAGGGATGCATACTCAATGTGAAGTGAATAATTCCTCTAGAGTAACTTTTCTCTCAAAATTGAATTCTTTCTCCTCTTTTCCATAGCTCGGAATTGACCAATTTATAGCCTTCAAGTGGAATTGAAGGGCCGAGTTGGAATGTTTCCAGTATATGGAAGGCGAGGATCATTGATCTCCTATCGTGGCATGGAAATCCGACACTATTTTCCAATTTTGGGCACATTCTGCGATGTATGTGGGTTGTAGTGGTGCAACCTACGTATACGCATGTTGCATAGTAGGCAAGGTGCATATATGTGGAAAAAATGTATCTTTAGCTCTGGGATTTTCAAAAAGGAATGACAAGTCTGCATGGGGAAATGGAAAAAGGACTTATGTGCAAGATTGCATAGGGTGAGGCAAATCTTGCTATAACATGCACAGGCTTCTATTTTCCAAAATCGTGGTTGCCCCCAGTCGAGACTGCAGCCGAAGAAAAAGTGTTGTTCCCAAACATGCCGAACAAAGAGAACATCATAGTTCAAACTTCATAGATCCCACTGGCATTGTGTAAGATGAAGGTCCTAAATTGCCTACTCCAAACAAGTTGTAATTAGCATTCATCCTGATTGGTTGTTGGAAAGCACTACCGAGTGAGGGAGACAGAGGAGGTATGTGACCCCCACCGTAAGGGATAGCATTAAAGGGGATTGAAGTGCCCTTGTTCGACCCTTGCATGAGAGTGTTTGATCTCCCTGCCCCTAGAACCATGGTCTGTAAGGTGGAGTAGGTAAGAACCGAGTTTGAATCAAAGTAGGGCATCCCATATGAAAATAGAGGGCCTATCACACTCTCTGTAAATGGAGCAATGGTCCCCGCTGATGACAGTATCGGACCACTGCCTAAAGTAGAGGGAGTCGAGACCACTGTGGTTCAGACTAGTGAAGGTAGGAGATGAGGAAAGATCCCCCCTATGGTAGTAGCCAAAACGAGAGTATGAGGACTCCCGGATGAAGTAGCATCATTTTATTCCATTTCCTCTTGTAAAACTAATTGGCGCTCAAAAGGTGTCACCTCAGGAGGGACAAATTGATCTAAGATCGGTGCCTACAAGTCACTAATCAGAGGGTTGGTTGGCCTGAGAGATTCCACCCCAAGGTTATAAATAGTAGGTTTCTCCAAAGTCGAATAGTCTCCTCATGGAGCAGGTTCACGCATAGTTTCCTACAGCCTGATCGCTTCGAACGACCCTTGTTGGTCAAGTCTTCATCGTAATGGTGGGAGACGCGGCTCCAATGTAATCGATGATAGGCCCTGAAGCCTTCATGATCGGTGGATCTGTTGATATTACACCTTGTAAAATGATAAACCAACACAGTAAGGCTTAACTAGCATTTAAACACCAAGAACACACTAAATTTTTTCCTAAAAGACAAATCAAGCAGTCAAACTAGCTAGTAGGAAGGATATTTATGCCATTCAACACTAGAGAAACTAATCGGTGCAAGTGAAACTCAAACACGAAATCACCCTCTGGGTACACTCTGCAAATCGTGACCTGACGTATTCCCCAGGTACCATGGTATACCCCCATAGTCACCCGTGTAAGTCCCTAGCATATGGGAAACTCAGTTTCCAGCTCGTAGTTAGTCACCAGGTGGGTACAGTCAACAGTTGGGCGGATCGCAATGAGAAGGATAAAAATTTCAAAACCTATCGAGGGTATCAAGAAAAAATGGTTTGGAAGACAACAGAGGATCTCAAATGGATTTTAGGTCCATGAATCTTCGTAGGCAAGTGTAGTCGGTAGTATTCCCAAGACAGATCTTCAATATGTGTTCCCCACTATGTTTAGTCCATCTTTGGAGGGGTTATCTCCGCTGCCTTTCCTCACGCGACCTCGTGTTTATCCCCTTTGTTATAGGGGGGTTCCAGATAAATTTTATGACACTGGAATTAAACACTCCATAACTCAGACTCTAGTGTTTGTTTTGACGTCCTTGAAGATTTCCCTCTACAACCTAATCCAAGGCCCTAGCCCTAAACTAGTTGGTTGACCCTACAAACATAAATTTCTAGTTTATTTTAGGTTAAGCGTTCTTTTTAATGGCTTGATTTACTTATGGGATATGGTGATGAAACTAGTGATGTTATAAGAGACAAAAAAGAGGAGAAAATACAAAACTTGAAAGAAAAATTACTTCTAATCCAAAATCAAAGTTGTATAACTAACTCTTTGTAACCAACTTTTCTTTAACTAATTTTTTCAAGATATTGTAAAGAAAACATAAAACATACTTTCACTTGACTACAAGCTACTTATGTTTCAAGAAATGAATAAAGAAATTAAAAAAAAAAACTCTTTTTCCTTTTTAGCAAATAACCAACTCTAACTACTTTACCAAACTGAAAAGAAAATCTTTTTTTTGA